>VYZS01095594.1:10827-35430 GCA_013400695.1 Neodrepanis coruscans | reverse complement strand
GTGAAGATTAAAGAGATATGCAGCTTCACACCCTTCACACCCCACTATCTCCAGCTCCAGTGTCTCCTTATCACCCCAGATTACAATTCCCACTCCTGGTGCCCAGCTTTGAGCACTGCCCTGTTACTTTTCCATATCCACCCAAGCACTTGACAATCTCTTTGTATTTGCCCTGCATGACGAGTTCTTCTCCATCTGAGCAAACCCTCTCACCCTCACATTAGCCAAAATTTAATGAGCAAGCATCTAATCATATGTTCTAATCATGGCACAAAATCATTAATAATCTCTATCCATCCTGAAAATTGTATTTTGTTCACAGCTGCTTGGTGCTGACCCCTTAGTCATCTTCCTTCCCAGTTTTTTCCACCTTCAAGAATAATTTCCCATGGAAGGCTAAAGTAAAGCTTTGTTTAAAACCAGACAGACTGACTCTGCTGCATTATTACTGTTTAAAAGACCAGCATATCTCTTTAATCTTCACAAATTACCTTGGGGAAAAAAAAACCCACACTGCCATTTGTTGGTTGCTCCAAGCCCCATCCAACCTGGCCTTCAACACTTTCAGGGATGGGGCATCTCCCACCTCTCTGAGCAATAATGACCCAGTATTTTAAAACTAAAAGTATATTCTAAAGTATATCCACACATTTCACCCCTCAAAACATTCCTAACTTATTGTGACTCTGATACTGGACATTATTTAATGAGTTCTCTTTTCTCATCTCTGTGGATTGGTCTTTTTCCTTCCACACACCAGGTGTTTCTGGCTTTTCCCTCTCATTTTTCCTCTACAAATTTCATGTTCATATTTGCTATTACTTGTTCCTTAACTTTTAAAAACTGCATTATCATCTCTGTTTCTTAATTAGATGCAGGGACCAGACCTTAATCCTTGGAGTTCTAAGAAGTCTGTGGGGTCTTACTCATGAAACACCCCACAAGAACAACCCAAACTACCAATCCCTCTCCAGTGGCCCAGTCTCCCTCAAAACACTTCCAGCAAATGCTTCATTATTTTACCAAAATTTCTAATAGTGTAAGTATCTGACAAGAGTTCATCATGAGCAGCATAAGCAATTTTATAGTAGAATCACAGAATGGTTTGGGTTGGAAGGGACCTTCAGGATCATCTGGTCCCAACTCCCCCTCCATGAGCAGGGACACCACCCACTAAATCTGGCTGCTCCCAGCCCTGGCTTTCTCTTCTAATAAGACAGAAATAAATGTCAGTTGTTATTACACAACATCCACGAGCTGTGTGAGTGAGTGAGTGCCTGAGAATCTCACCATGGAATTTATTAAAAGATGCACAGTAAAGAAAGTGCAACTTGGGGTTTTTTTCTGCATCCAAAGCACTGAAACAGCTCCACTGCCTAAGAGAGTTTCCCACATTCCTAATTAAAGGAGAGAACATAATTACTTGATTAATACACTTCCAATGCATATCTGTAAAGTCACATGCAAGTACCTTCTTTTTAAAATGTAATCTAACTTGTCATTTTAAGGTCTTCCAGGAAAAAAGGTGGAGGGGTTTTTTTTTTGGTGTATCCATGGAAGGATATTTAATATTTGGTGTTTTCATCCTACCCCCAATTTACTTAGCATGTGTTACTCCATCATGATTTAATTTGGACAAGAAAACTGCATGGCTGCTCAAGCAGTAAATTTAAAGTGTAAATGGATTCTTGGCTGCTGATGGCCCAGTTTCTGCTTCTGTTTCCATAGAAACCCATGTAGGAGTGGCAAAAAGACATCACTTAAAATATGAACTTAAGGGTTTACTTCTGCCTTCTTCCTCCCTCTCATTCTAACTCCATCTCCAAGCAAATGAGATGTGGCTGAAATTTTTGGCCCCTTCTTTCTCCTCCTTGGATTTTACTCATGTCAGTTTATGAAGCACTGAACACACTGGACAATTAGCAATTTCCTCTGCTAAATTACAGGTTCTGGGCTCCAAAAAGTGTGTGTTGGAGCAGGAGGGGGAATTCCACACTCTCACACACCTTACACAGGTTTGGTACCATGTCACAGACTGTTCCTGTCCAGTGACATTCTTGCTGAAAATTATCTTTAAGAGGAGAATTACAACACTCAGACCTGCACAGGAGGAAACTCTGAATCCTTTTGTACATCTAAACCCACCTGCCAGGCTGATAATTCTCTCACTTATTAACCATCACTCTCACCAAATCTTCAACCTCAAGACTCAATTTATGAATACCAAGCTCAGTATATTTCCTATAATAATATGTCCTGTAATAAAAAATCACTTCAAGAACATAAAAATTTAGTGAGTTTGTTCATAAGAAATGCTTAAAGCCCATCAGATGTGATGGAGAAATCCTTTAAAGGAGTGATAGGGACAAATGGGCCCTTAAGGAAGATTTCATATTAAATAAAAGACAAGGATTCAGAGACAGGTAGAATGTCTCAATCTCACTACTGGGTATATTTAAGTGCAGGAAAGATCCAGTGCACACATTTCTGGAGCCCACATTCCCTGAACCAAATGTGAAGGGCACCATCCAGTCATTTTCCTCAGCAGGATCCTTCCCTACTCCTGAGGGGTTGTTCTTTTCCCTCCCACAGAATTCTAACACAGTAACCTACTAAAAGACAAAATCCACAAGGGTTTGCAAACTTTTTTTTGCCAACTTTTCTTCCAGAAGTGATGGAACTACTCACAGCACACAAACCCCTCTTCACTTTCTCTCTCCATAGGTGGCCAGAGCCTGAGCAAGTTATTTTCTACTTGTTAATAAAAAATTTAATTTTTTCTACTTCAATTTATATCTCCAGCTGTTAAAGCAATGCCCTGGGAAACTGCTGTCATTCTTAGGCAGAATCTTTCTTTCCCTGGCATCAAAAAAAAAAAAGAGAAAGCATCTACAAAAGGGCCATAATTCCAGAAACTAGTAAAACTTGCCCTACAGAAAACAGATGCCTTTTTTTGCAAACTCCTGGTAAAAAAAATACATTGATAAAGAAATAAATTTCTAACATTTTTCTGCACAAAGGAAAGTGAATGATGGGATGGGTTGGGAGAATTTTTGATAGGAAAAGCAGAAAAATGCCTGGAAGAAACCTAGAGAGGATTTGCCTCCTGTTCCAACAGGATTGATTGTGCCTAAACCATGTATGACACATGTTTATGTCACCTATCTCTAGTAATAAAGATTCTGTGATTAATGCTGTCAGAATTCCTTAATGTTTTAAGTAACTTTCAATCAACAATTTTCTTCAGTCAATTTTCTTCAACAATTTTGCCTTTCCTAACAGAGATCAGTGTTTTAAAAACAGCTTCTGTGTAAAAACAGACTGTGGGTTGTGGTTGAGGTGGGATTCCACCTCAGAAAACAAATAAAAAAATAACTAACATGAGATTGATTTTGCTCTTGGTTTCCTTTGGGCTTTCTTTCCATGATCCACATTTTTCTTGAAGTTTGATGTCCTCACTAGACACGTGTCTGAAAAATAGGAATTATCATCTTTAAGGCTCTAAACAGAGCAGTTGCTCATTCTTTGCCTTCCATTAAGAAAAAAAGACATGAAAAAGTTATATTTCTCATTCTTGTGTAGGTTTGTCTTGAACAACATTAATATTTTTTGATCCACAGAATCATTCCATCATAAAACAGACTGACTTTAGTTGAGACCAGGATTTCTAATTCTGTTTTGCCTGAGAATTCCAAGACACCTGGACCTTGTGCAGATGTCTAAGGGCAGAGGTGCATTTAAAAAGTGCCTTTGGATATTTATTTTTGTTTATACACTGCCTGTGGTACTTCCCAATTAAAGTAAGTGGGGCATCAGAACCTACTGGGGTATGAGGGGATAATTAAGCAGCAGAATTTAAGGCAGCCAAGCAAGCAGCAGCCTTCCTTCAAAATAAACCCCTGATGCTTCCAGACAATCAGGCATCTCCCATATTTGTGAGACACTAATGAGAGAAACAATTCTTTGGAAAAATCCTTGAGATGCCATGGCCCAAGAATGACACTCCTTGAATATGAAAGGGGTTTTCTAAAACATTTCCTAACCTTCGGGTGCTATTTAATTGTTTGGCTGCTGTTCACTTGTAAGACAAGGACTGTGACAAGTGTTTTTTCCTCACACCACTGGTCCTAAATAACAGAGAATTGTACAAATCCCTTTCAGTGGAGTCCATGGTTGTCATAGTGAAGCTCCTCTGTACCTACAAGCACAGCAAATTTCCTGGTAGAACCAGGTTTAAAAGCATGATTTGGTTTGGAAATAATATTTTTCTTGACTCCTGTGTGTGAGAGAGGGAAGAAAGTTCTCTGACTAAAAAGCCACTCTCAATCTGAGCTCTACAGGCACAGGATTTAAACTCTACCCATCAGCAACCTGCACAATCTCTTTAATAGTATCCCAAGTATTGAACAAAACCTCCTGTGAGTTCAGATTGATTTTTTGCTGCTTTGTATGGAAGTGTCCAAACACTGCCCTAAAATCAGGGTGTCTTTTTACTAGATGAATAAAACGGCAATTTATAGTTTTGCTGCTCCTATACAAAGGTGGTGGCTCATCCAGTAAAATATTTAAATGAGCCTGCTGCTGGCAAAGATGGCAGATGCTGACACAGCCAAAGACTCAGCACTTTGCATTATACATGACTAACAAATCTTTGTTAGAATGAGGTGTGAATATTTCACACAAAGCAAACAGGCTTTGTGAAAAGTGGCATGATCTGAAACACACCCAGATCACATCTGAAGTGTGTTCAAAACACCCCTGATTATGTCACACGAGCAGAAAAGCAGCAGCACAACTGCTGAGTTCAATTCACTGTAAAACTTGCCAGGACTGGCAACTGAGGTTTCAGAGTGAAATCCCTGTTTTCCTTTCATCCTATATTTTGGAGTGAGGGCCCATTTGCCCTCTGAAAATATACAAGAAGCATTAGATGAACAATAAATAACCAGAGAACTTTACATGTTGTTAGAGATCAGTAATGCAGATATAAACCATGGACAGGTCTATGAACTCTGCCCAGACATGAGCAGAGCTTGAGATAATTCTTTGAATCATTTATTTATAAACTCAATGGTATGAAAATACAGACTGCTTCACTTGATATCTTCAAATTTACCATTTGATTCCTCACTTTTGAGCTTTTCCTGCTCTTATCCTTTCCACAGAAAAAGCATTTGAAGTTCAGGGAAGGCTTTCCTGCCTGTCCCCTCCTCTCCACTCCTGCCCCATTACTTCTTGCACAGAGAGAGAAACATGAGGCTCTGTTCAAACCCAGCATGAAGCAGACTGGAATTTACAACTTGTTTCCCACTGGGCTGTCTATTCCCTAAGAATTCTGACCGTGTGCTGTGATTTTCCAGCTTCCCTTTGCGTGTGTTCCATCCCGGGGCTCCCAGCGCTGCGTCAGCACAGCCCTGGGAGCAGGCTGCAAATGCTGACAGGAGGAGCTTTGGAGCTTCTCTGCTGCCATCAGAGCATCCTCTCTGAGCAAACAGCACCAACTCACTCAGCAAACAAAAGCTCTTCCACATCAGGAAAGCAGCAGCAGCAGTGCCCACAGTTTTGCCAGGGTGTCAATGTCAGTCCAAGGAATTCTTGCTGTGCCCCTGCTGTGGGCGCTGTGTGCAGAGAGTGCCCTGGGACACAGGAGGGGCCTGCTGCTTTGATTTGCCTATTTTCTTAACTTTGTCTTTAAAACGACTGCACACCAATATTAAACAGTGTCTCCAGGACTTAAGGAAGTGTCTCTAAGGTTATTTTCCTACATAAAATTATTCTGGAAATATCCGTTTCAATTTGGTTTTCACTTCTCTGTCGGGATCCTGATTTGGGCTCGTGGATTGAGTTCTAGAGAAAAAGCTTTCTGTTCCCAGGAAAAGGGAGAAACAGAACTCTTAACTTCAAAATCAAGCATTTACTATTACACAGAAGCCACATGAAATCAGGCAGCTGAGCACAACTGCCACACTCTCAGCCAGGTTCCAAGAAATGGATATTAGAAGTAAGTATTTCATTGTCAGCTTTAGCTGTGGGGAAATTGAAGCACTTGACACATGAGGGAATATTTGATTCTTTTTCCTGCAGTAGGAACCTGCTTTAGGGATGGTTTGTAGGTACCTCTGTGCCTACATGTTTTCTCCCAATAAAATCACTACAAAACCCACCTCCAGCTCAATGCCTGTCCCCCAAAGGAGGAGAAAAGCCTGATTCCTTTCATAGAGTAGTAAAGAAACTTGTCACTGATGCCTCTATTTCCCCCATCCTTCCCTTCCTGCAGCATCAAATATCTCACTCCAGGACCCAGAGACATGTTGTTTTCTCTGCACACTTGGTAAAATGTTAGAGAAGACAAGACCACTGAACACAGGCCCCACCTGCCTCAGGGAACACTTAAACCAAATCAAAAAATCCCTCAGTAAAACTCCAAGCTGCCTCTGGCTTCTCAAAGGAAAAGCTGCCAATTTAAGGTTCTAATACAGTATTTTCTCTTTTCCAACAGAAAAACATGAGGCTCCAAAGCTGTAAAGGAACAAACCTGCTCAGCTTTAATACAGCAATAAATGAACAGTGCCCCAAACACAACTGCAGACCAACATCCTGACATTCCCTCTTCCTGAGACACAGGGGAATGCTTGCAATCCTAAAATACCCATTCTGATAAATATTGCCTTGCTTATTTGTTTCCTTACAAAATAAAAGCTGATCTCCCCACTTATTAAAAGAGATGTTTCCAAGCCAAGAGTAAAAGAAATCTTCCTAAGAGTAGATGTTGCCTGAGTTGTGTTCAGTATTCTGTATTTCCCAGTCTAAATTAAGGCCTTTTCACATTCCATGTGGCAAACAAGGGTTTTTTATAAGAGGCAATAAAATAAACATTCCAATACCTCCCCATGTAAAACATTCTGTACAAGAACAGAATGTAAAACCCTCCCTGCAAGCAACACATCTCAAATAAAATTACAGGGCAATATCTTTTACAGAATTCTCTCATGCAATTACAGATAACTGCAGAAAGGTTTAGCTTTTCAGAAAACTGGATTTGCTCCAGTAGCCCTGAGTAAGGAAGCACAATATTTATAAAATTAAGAGTTAAAATGGAGCAGGTCATTTCAACTTTCTAACAGCAAGAAAAAAAGTCCAATTCCTCTGCCAGATCCACACTGGAAACACAACTCCAAAGAGTTCATTTCTCAGCCAGAGAAGCCATTTTTCCAATGAAACAAGTTTGTAACAAAGGCAGGACATGACTGTAGTACACAAATATATATATCATATTTATGATTATATAATGGCTTTTACTGGCTTCACAAAAACCTATTTTTAAAAATTATTTACTGTTCACTTCAGCTTTAGGTCAGGTATTTCTCTACTGAACTACTATTAATTTCTTCATTTATGTTCCATTATTTAATAAAGGCTCCATGGACATTTAGAGAGTATTTAGAAAATACTAGAAGTAGGAGTAAAGAGAAAAAAAAAACAAACCAAAATCTTGGTTGCTATAGCTAAAATATGTGCAGTCTAGAACCACCTCCACGAGGTACCTTCCTCCTCCTCCAAACTGGTAATAATCTAAATGTCTCCTCACTTTGTCAAGCTGCATCTTCCAATCTCCAGCAATATTGAACAGGCAGGTTCAGAGGCTCAGTTCTCTTCATCCCCATTATTTCTGCCAATGATTAAAGCCAATACCTGTGTCTCCTCACATTTGATACACTGAAAAATCTACTATAAACTGCTGTTAAGTCTTGCTTGAGGATCAAGTCAGCTAAGCTTGTTAAACATATGCAACTCTTCAATGGACATATGGTTAGTTCAGAAATGCAACTGAGGCTGTACTTTTAAACACCAGCATCTCTACAAAGCCCTGAAAAAAAATGTAGCATTCAATGACATTTTGGCTTACAACAGGTAAAACCAGGGAGAGAAAATATAATCATCACCTTTTGAGCTGTAAAATAGGAACATAAGCACAAATTAGCACCAATATCAGAGAGTTTAAAGGCTATTTACACCCTGCAAATGGTAATGGAAACAAACTGAGGAGGTAGTTAAATAGACTGAGATTTTTAGCCCTCAAACATGATTAGATTTTACCAGCTGTCTCAAGAAATGTGTACCTTCTCTCTTGATAACTTGACATCCTGGAGATTGGGAGGCTGGCAGACCACAATCCAAAAGGAAAAACAGCTTCCTAAAGTGGTAAAAGAATATAAACCCTGCAGATTCTACTGCCTACAAAATCTGTTTGCTCCCTCTGATCTGTATGTATGCATGTATGTGTATGTGAGCACATATGTACATACAGATTGATAGAAATATGTTTACATCCAAATAAATCACTCAGTCTGTTTGTGTATCAACCCCATCCACACTTTATAAAACATCTCTAGGAAAGAAAAGCACAGAAGAAATGCATTTAAAAGCTTGATATACTACAATGAGAGGGGAAAAAAATTCCATGTTCTTCCCACCAGGTAGTGAATTAAATGCAGGAATTACAATAGCGTTTTAATGTTAAAAATAGGATTCAGAAGACTTCTTCTCCTTCTCCTGCCAAACAAGCCAGTGAAAACAAATGAGCTACCCCCAAATCACAGCTTGTGACACACAAGTTTTAACATTATATGATTATTTTTTTTGGTGCAGAGGAACCTAAAAACCCCAGCATTTCTTTTTCTGGAAATAGAAACTCTTTTGTCACCCGTGTTTTAAATGTGACATATTTTGAAGGGCTGTTATTCCTTAAATAAAGACAAGCTAAAATAATGTCAAAATCAGGGGCTAACAACTATGAAAATCACAAGTTAAAGCTGCTTTTGCATGTGGAGCTTTCTAAGGGTGGCACCTTCCATTCCCACTTCTCTGACTTTCTCATTAGGTCAGTGCCAATACCCAGGGAAAGAACTGCATTCACACTAAATGTGGGAAGTTATTCTTTCTGATATGTGTTAGATGCAGATAAAGAAAATCCCCTTAAATCCCAAAGTTAAATAATGTGTTTTTAGGCCACTACAACACATTTGGTAGAAGTCAAGATCTTTACAAATAAACCTCATGCAAGGAATAGATGGCAGCTCACAGTGATATTTATAGAAAAAAGTTGCACATTGTATTTCCTTAACCACATAGTTAATTAAGTTCTTCATATCTGCATGCAGTAATAGGCAGCCTTTTCATCCTTTTAACTTCTTTTTTAATGCTTTTGCACTGGAAATTCATAATCATAACAATGTCACAGTCAGGGTTGAAAAGAAGGGAGAACAAGAAACGCAGCAATGAAAAAAAGTGTTAGTTTTGTCCATTTTTGTATGGAATAGCAATGGCAGCCACACAAAATGCTGCAAAAAAAATGGAAGTGTTCACAAACCTAAAGGGAAGCCAAGGTCTCTCTGCAGACTGTGCTCTGCCTGCTTGAGCTAAAGATCAGCTGGCAAGATTTACAGGAACCACCAGAAGCAGCCAGAGCTCCAGTCCATCTCCTCTCCTTGTTTTTCCAAGAGCACCCAAGAACTCACTGACACAGCTCCTCCCTCCTGCCAGTCTGAGCCTGGAGCCCCTCAATGGTCCAGAAGTTGCATTTAAAACAGGTCTCAGGACTCACCAGTGGGCCTGTCTCCACAAGTTCAACAAGGCTCAAAGCCTTTGGAATATAAAAAGCAGAAAGAGAACTCAGGATTAGTGGGAGAACCTGAACTGAACCTGAAGATTTTCCTTGCCTTGTGAGTAAGATCAACATCAGGTTGGATGCATGAGGCTTCTTCTAAGTGCAAATGCCAGCATGAGCTGACATTTCAGCTACTTATTCTTTAAGTGCTTTCAAGCCACACACAGTCTGAGGGAGTAAAAATCCTTTAGCCAAGCAAGAGCAAAGAGAGCAGCCAAAAGGTAAGGGACTGATTTTATGTTATTCCTCCCTTTTTATCTCTTTTGGAGGACAATGGTCCAGTGTTGGTGTCCTTCCAAAGGCACACATGATTAAAACCATCACACTTTTAGCAGTTCTGCTGCATATTGCAGGATAAGCACAAAATTCACTTTGGAGAGTCATCTTGCCCCTGTGCAAAAGGGTTTTCTATTGAGAAGAAGCAAAAAGAAAACTAGAGAAGGTATGGAAAACTATTGTGGATTGTAATGCATTATTTCACTGCTCTGACTTAAAAAATATTAATTAAAAAAGAGGAAAATTCCTCCAATTAGCCAGCAGCACTCTACATTTGTATCCTGGAGAAACAGAAGTGTTTGTGCTTTGGGATTCTTTTTAAGTATGGAAAACCACAGCCCTGGTGTTAAAATTTTTATAACATTGCTGAGGCAAATGTGAAGTGCCTACACTTGAGGACTAGAGAAAAACCTGTGTTTCCTGAGGTCATCATGTCCTGCAGCCTCATGAAATCTCTTCATTAGTGCCTGAGCAGTCCTGAGCACTGTCCTTCAGCTGAGCAGTCAGCCAGTACCTGGGGCCTTAAGGATGTTTATGTCAAGGTATCAGCAGTTCATCAGCTATTTGGAATAGGCAAGAGCCCAGCAAATGATTCTCTACAAAAATAAGGAGCTCAGCTGCATTTTCTGGGAACAGGACAGAAACAAACAGCAGGTAGTGCCTGTACTCAAAAAGCTCCGACTGTGCCACAATCCTGAAAAATGATATTTTAATCTACAGAACCAGAGGGAAACCCAAACAGGACCCAGCAACAGCTGTCTGCAGATATTCTGGCCCTGAGCTCCTCTCTCTCCATCTTGCTCCCTTTTTCTCCTGTTGCAATGTGCTATTTCTACTCCTGAACTAAGCTATCAGCCTTCTGAGGGGAAAAACACACCCTAAAGCTCATCTGTACTTATTACTCCACATTTAATTTTATTTTTTTTTTAAGAAAACCTGTATCAGTGCCTCGCTGAGCTGTGGGATGGGACAACCTCAAATTTCTCTGCAACAAGAAGTCCTTTCCCCCATTAAAGCTCTGTTGTTACACAATCTCTTACTATGATTGCCTGGGGACAACTTTACTGAGAAAAGAGACTGAATTGCTTCTTCCACTGAGCCTGAAAGAAGGAAACTGGCACATCTCTAAAATCTCTTTTGGAATTCTCTCAGAGACCCCGGTCTATAGTGACAGGAATGAGTGTCTTACAAAAGTCATTTCAGAAAGAAAACCACCCTGATTTGATTCGGCAGGGGAATTACTTTCCAGGGTTAATTACTTTGGCAACAGATTTAAATAGGTACCCATCAATTCATCAGATTTAATGACTAAAAAGAACCCTCCTGTTGAAAGATGACAGAGAGAACCAGAGAGGGGTTTTTTTGCATTATTGCTATTCAAGTGTTATCAGTAAGTTAATCTGGAAAACAGCCAGAGTATCTGGGTTGTCAACACAGTCAAGTAAAAATTAAAAAAAAAGAAAAAAAAAAGGTACAAGGATCACCAAAAACTAATTAGATCTGTGAAGGAGGATAACCTGCTGGCAAACATCCCTGAGCAAAGCCAAAAGGAACAGGGACGGGGGAGGGATGGGGCTGAGGAAGAGCCATGAGGGACGTGCTCCAAGCCAAGGGCACCCAACCCGAGCTCCGAGGACAGGGATCCCAAATCTCTCCTGACACCTGGACCTCGAGTGTGAGACAGAGCTGACAGACACCTCCCTGCACTGTTCACCCTCCTCTCCCCCCCTGCTTTAACAGCTCAGAGCAGCAGCTCCCTGTCTGACCAACAGGGCCTGTCACACATCCCATTCCCAGCCCATATCCATAAGCAGAGCAGGCACTGCACTGTTAAGCCTCCCTGAACATTTTTAGGTCTTCCCTCTCAGCACTCCCAGGAAAACCCCTCATGTGTGTGTATTTTAAGCACACACAGAGGAAGAACCAGGCACCTCAAAATGCCATCCATGCTCCAGCTCAGGGAAGGAGGAGTTCCCTGGATAACAGGGAAGGCTCAGGAGGAGAGTGTGTGTCTAACACTCCACACTTTGCCAAGCTGAGGTGCTTTCCTCCACTTCTGAGGGGTTAGGCTTGAGCTCTGTGTGAGCATTAACTCTTGACACAGACACAAGGCAGAGACTGTTCTTCAGGGAAAGCACGATTTTCACTTGAATCCAATTTCCAATCTAACCTGAGGCACATTCTCAGAGAGCTCCTTTTGCTCCCTGCCTCCAGCTCAGGGAACCTCAACACAAGATGCATTAAAACAGAGAAGGCACAGGATCACAGGGATCCTTCCTTGCAACCAAATAAAAACCTGCTGGATAAGACAGTAAGTGGATGCTCCTGCACTTCAGGTTCCCACAGAAAACCTGATCCCTGAGGCAACACAAGCACAGCTCTTGTTTGCTGACCCAAATGAGTGGCAGGAATGGGTTTGGCAAAGTTCACATCTCCAGAGCTGAGGTGGCAGTTTGAAGCACAAATCAGCCACCACAAGCAGCTCACAGTGTGATTTATGCACTCACATTATTTACAGCCACAGGCCTTGTCACCAGAGGCTGTGGTTGAAAGGTCCCCAGTGCTGGTGTCACTCAGCAGGACCACAGCCACCATCCCTGAGGACACAGGTCTGTCCTGCTGCCCACTCTCCCAGCCCACAGGAGATGAGCTTCTCTCTCTGAGCTGATCCAGCTGACCCAGCACAGCTCCCCAGAAAATGTGTGACAAGATTCGAGCCACGGAATCAGCTCCCTGCAGGATCAGTGCCTCGTGTCACCTGGATGTGCCAGCTTGGATCTGGGAACTCTGCCTCTGGAAAGGGCTCATCTGCTCTCCCAAAAAAGCTGAATACACAGGAGTTACAGGCAAAATCAAGCAGAGGTCACCTGTACAAAATGGTTTTTTCACTATTCAAAAAGCTTGTTTGGTGCAACAAGGAGGCTGGAACTTGCATTGTGCATTTAACCCAGCACAGTCAGGAACTGAAAACTGCAGCTGTGTCAGTCTGAGCAATATGTTTTTTAGGGAAAAAAACTCCAAGTCATATAGAACTTGAAATAATTGCAGTCCTTGGCGACTCTATGTACTGATCACAGATTAAAAATAACACCTTACACCACTCCCAACAATCACCTTTTATGAAAGAGGCAGAATTTCATTGTTTGAGACTTCATTCCCAAAATCTCTCTCTTTTTAAAGAGTTTTTTTCCCTCATGCATGTTCAAATCCAACCAAAATAAAAATAATCATTTGATGCTTCTGAGGAAAAGATATCGTCTTTGATTTTAACTTAATTAACTTCTGTTTAACTCAATTACTTTTCTTCATCTCAGGAATAACTATATATAATGCAATAATCATAAGGACTCCTTTTGACTCCTGAGGGCCAATAACATGATACAACACAAATAATTATTAGCACAAGTGACTGGGAGAATGCTCTGTGTCCATGAGGGATTTCTGGGGCAGATCCATGGCAAGGCCTGAGGCAGCTGACACTGTTCTGAGGTGGAAGGGAGAAGACAGACAAACGTTGTTGCTGTCACATTCCCCCAGTGCCAAGCTCAGACACAAAGCAAAGGTGCAACGTTCACAGAGTGTTACGAGTGTGGGAGGCAAATCTTCCAACAATTAAGACACCAGATACCAAGTAACACACAGAACACAGAGAACTATGAATACATCCCAGTTGTTCATTAAACACAGACTTATTTTTTTAAGTGACTTATGTATAGGTCTTCTATATGTAAGAGCTTCTAAAGGACTTCAGATTGATTTCTAATGTTTTTTATATGCTTTAGAGAGGTTTGCCTCCCACTTTAGCCCACAATTTGATCTCAGATCCCACACTCTGGACACCACAGTCCTCTCCTCAATTCTTTGATGGCCATGGGCCTCCTGTGACCTTGTTTTCAGCAGTTTCCACTTCAGCTGCTGTTCACTGAGAGATTAAAAATACCTACATGTATTTTGATAAATTAAGACTTTGCAAATCCATCAACATTGAACCTCTGTGAACTTTGGCTCCTCAAATGTGCACATACAATGTAGGTCCTGGTGAGTAACTATTTTATCTCACAAGAAGTTGCACCCAAGGTAAAACCGGGTCAATAAAGTTGTTACTACATGTCATTAGTACTGCCTGTTTGTGTGGTTCATGCACACGAACTCCAAACTGAGTTACTGACATCACGACCTTAATTGAATTAATGGGACAACTTTGCTTTTTGGGTTTCTAATGCTCAAACAGAACCTGTTATATTAAAAGCTCAGTGTAGAAAACTGGGGAGAAATATGGTAATGAGCACAGTCAAACCAAATGCCACAGTCCAAACATTTCCAGATTATTTCTAGTCACTAATATCTAAGAGAAACAAAAATGAGGCAAACACTGTGCACACAGTGCCACCAGAGAATTACATTAGAACCAGAAAACAAATGTGCTCTGACAAAGAAAAAAAAAAAACAGCTGATAAATAGAATTAATAAAGTCCTAAGTCACGATGGAGCAACAAATAAATGCAGCTTTTCTGGGCTGGGAAACATTTGGAAATGTTGTGAGGACAGAAATTCAGTAGATTTGTCCTGACTTACTGAAACCTGTACTTTATAACAAAACCAGTATTTCAGGTTTGTTGAGGTCCACACTGACCATGTGCACAGAGGAGAGAACTGTGGGATGAGTTTTCTGATCTGATTCTGTTATAATGATACTTTTATCCATTAAACTTGGACTTGAAATGATGGATGGAATGCCACAGTGGCTGATAATTTATCCCAATTTAGCCCCTCTTTTCTCCACAAAAAAAACAACCTGAGATTCCTCCTGAAAATTATTTTCCTCACTGGGGTCAGAGCCTTTTCAGCCTGGGACTACAACAGAAATTAAAGCTGCTTTTCCTCCTTTTACCTGGATAAAATGTGATTTAGCAGTTATTTACACTCCTAATAAATTCTCCTTGTCATCCACAGAAGTCAAGAGGTGTGTTGCAATTATCATAATGAGGCAGGTGAGTTTACTCATTTTTATACATTTCTTTTTCCATCCAAGGTTCTCAAAAATATTGCATTAAATGCCTTCAATGAGAAATGCCACCTTCACAGTTAATATGACCTCAGCAGTAACAGTTCTCTCTGCATTTCACATCTTTAACCAAAATTGGTACTCTTTCAATAAAATATGTCTATTACAGAATTTAAAAATTGAAAAAAGAAAATTTAAATTACAGCATTAACCTAGATCTGTTTTGGGGAAAAATAGATACAAAATAATTACATGCCATTAGATAATTATGCTTTTTATAACATTCATTTTTGGGGGTCTTTTTGAATAGTAAAATTTAATTTCATAAATGATTAATTAAAGGAAGAGACATTCAAGAAATGCCTTGAAAGCACAAAACCCTGTCTCTGACAAGCAGAGAAATTGATGTTAATAAACACAAATTCATTTGATGGAACAGCAAAACAATCAGAGTACATCAAGTACCAGTGAAATAAGGTGTCTGTATGGAAAAAAAACCAATGCTTTCCATGAACTTGGTAGTGAAAGCTGAGAACTTGCACTTTCAAATTAGTTGAGGGAATACAATAAGTATTTCTGACACCAGAAAACTACACAAAACACATGAAGGACACACTCAGGATCACCTGAAAGCTTTAAGAGTGGGACTGCAGCTCATTTTTGAGTGGTTTTTTTTTGCTATTCCCTATGGATCTCCCAGGAAGGAGAACACAACTCTTCGCTTCAGTGCTTCTTTCATCGTTTTTAAGTCCACAAATGACACACGGGAGGTGTTTCCACTCCCTCCCCTTCATTTCCAGGGGTTTAATCCAAAACAACATCATAGAATCACAGGATGGTTTGGGTTGGGAGAGCCCTTTCAAGGTCAAATTGTCCAACCAAACCCCCTGCCATGGGCAGGGACCTTCCACTGCACCAGGTTTGTCCAAGCCCCATCCAACCTGGCCTAGAATGTTTCCAGGGATGGAGCTTCCCTGGGCAACTTGTGCCCCCTCACAGGGAAGAATCTCTTCCTCCTGCCTGATCCACATCGATCCTCTTTTCAATTTAAAACCACCACTGCAGGACCTGCCTCAATCCTTCTTATAACCCCCCTTTAAACATTGAAAGGCCACAACAAGGTCTCCCCGGAGCCTCCCAGCCCCATCTCCCCCCGCCTTCCACTTCCAGGACATTCATCCCTTTGTTGACAAGATTTATTAAAAGTCCCGGGGCGGGGGCGGAGCGGGAGGCGGAGAAGAAGGAAAGGAGTGGGCTGGGGAGCTCCAGATTGCCAGCACATTTTCCATCTCTCTCCCTCCCCGCGGGAAGCAGAAGGGCAGCAGAGCCGCCTGCAGTGGCAGCAGTGCCCGGAGTGCTCCACAAAGCTCTCCTGGTCCCTCCAGAAAGGCTTGGGGCACCTCAGGAGCCTTCTGTCTCCTGCTGCTGGGAGTGAACTGCCTCTTTCCCCCTGAATACATGGGAAATATTCCAGATTAAGGAGAGGAGAAAAGCGGCAGTGTAATCTGTATTCACAGAAAGTTAACATACATATATATATCTTTCTTATATTCTCAGGATGAAGATCTAATCATGGAATGGGTGGGATGCAGCTCTAATCTCTTCGTCAAGCAGAAAGCAACATTATATCTCTCTTTCCCTCTCTCTCTCTCTATATATACATATTTTATTTTTTTTCCAGAGTTATGGAATCATTCAGGTTGCACAAAGCTCATCCAGTCCAACTGTTCCCCCAGCACTGCCAAATCCACCACTAACCCGTGTCCCCAGGTGCCACATCCCCATGGCTTTTAGTGCCCAGTGCCCTGGGCAGCCTGTTCTGATGCTTTCCCACAAAGACATTTTTCCTAATATCCCATCTAAACTTCCCCTGTCACACACTGGGGCCGTTTCCTCATGTCCTATTGCATATCTGTATCTCTATCTGTATCTATCTCAAGCTATAAATCTTTTCTTCAGAGGTTAATATGGGGCAACAACACCCCGAAGTCCTTTTGACAGAAACATGTTTACCCGGATCATCAAGTTCATACAAGTGTTTCCAACTCAGACAAAATGTTTTCCAGGACTGCAGCTTGCAAAAGACGTGTCTGACTGTCTGCAGCTGCTCCTGGAAAGGGGGAAAAGGAATGTGATGGTACCACCTTGACTGAGAACACGGACAGTTCAATGTCCTGGCCGGGCACCAGATGCTGCCTGGGTGCCGTTTGTGTTACCAATAAAAATGTGCCATATGCAAAGAATTAAAAAAATAAATAAAAATAACAGTGTTTAGCAATGTAATCTGTAGATGTTCCAAACAAGGAACAGTCTGGGAAAAAGATCCCCCAGATCCCAGCCTGTGTGCAGGCATTTGCTGTCCCTGCACTGTTTCTGCTCCAGCGGAGGCAGCACAGCGTGAACACACCGAGCACCTTCACAGCTCATTTACTGGCCAACCAGCCCGTCCTGCAGCATCCACACCGAATCCCGAACTCCTCACACTCCCAAGGACTGCAGCCTCAGGCCAACAGGCTGTTAAACTGTGTTAAACCATGGTCTGGACTTCAAATTCAGGTACCACTTTACTTTTACGGAATAATAATATTAATTATGGTCGGAAAGAGGCTGATCACAGGGGCAGGTACTCATGAAGGACTGTCAGCACACTGATGTTCCTGCAGCATGATATGCCACATTCTCCTAACTAGGAGCTTTTCCTTCCCTTTAGACAATTACAGCTGGAGAAGACAGTTAAATTTCTGATGTAAAAATGTTTCAGTGAGTTTTTTGGATTGACTTATTAGGATCAGTGAAACAGCACCTCTGCTTGAATAGCACTAATGAATGTCAAAAGCACAGAGAAAGCATCAGAAAATGGGAGGAGAGTTATCTGCTACTAATGGGTGGTCATTAACTGAACTCATTCACTGTGGACTTTTCAGAATTGAGGAGGAAGAGGGAATAGGGAATAAATGGGGAAAAGCAAGGCAAACCTTAGAGTGTGTGTCCCAGCATCACCCACAAGCCTGATGATTTAGAACAGGGGAAAAGAAACAAGCAGCAAACTCACAGCCAAAAAGCAGCCTTGTGTTTGCTCCCATTCTGGGAGTAGTGCTTCCCTTTCCATTTCCTTTTTTCCATTTCTTCATTCCCCCCAAGGGAAGGATCAAGCTTTTAATCTTCCGAACTGCCACCCGTCTTCCATCTCAAAAACACATTTGCAAAATGATAACCCCCCAAATCAACAATCACATGAATGATTATACAAATTATACCATGAAGAGGAAAAATCCTCCTTAGTTACTAGCAAATATTTCCTAGATTTCCATTCCCTCCCACAAGGGATGTTGTGCTGGAACTGAACTGGTGGAAGAGGACTGTTACATTCCTGCAGCTTTTTCAATAGTCAAAATGGGTCCTAAATGAAACATAATCCAACAAACAACAAAATGATGAGTTCTGTCAGAAGGACAAGCACTACAGATGTACATTATTACCTTTAAGGAGAAGTTTCTTACATCTATTGCTAGATTTGCATTTCCAGAAAGGAGCTGGGGAGAGATGATATTAAACAAGTAAATTTTCCTTCTGTGTTGTATATTGATTGTAGTGAATTAGATTAAATCTACATCAACAGCTATTTTTGAGCCGGGCCCGCATTGTTTTGGTTTCAAGAGCTTGTTTAGAGCCACTTGCTGCAAAAATAACATTTTGACAAGCCCTGCTGGTACAGACGAGGGAGCTGAATTGATTAATACGCCCAGAGCTATTCCGGCAAAACGCCTGACGTGGGCAGCTCACAAGCCAAGCCCATCTCCCACCTGCAGGAATAGCTGCATCCTGCTGGGAAGGGCCACCTCGGATGCAGTTGCAGCCTGGGTTTTTCCAGCAGGGCCAGGGACTGGGTGGCCAGGGGTGCAGAGCTGCCTGGCTGTCCCCGGCTCCTCCGGGGTTGTACATCCCGCTCGGCCCGCGGTTGCTTGGAGACTGTTGCTGTGTTACAAGTCAACTGGAGCTGGAAAATAGCACTGGGGGCACGGGTTTGTTATACTCTGTCAGGAGGAGATCTTGTACTTACTGGCTGCTCAGGGCTCTCTTGCCTCACTCCTGAAGATTCACAGATTGAGGGATTTAGGAGGGAACAATTGACGAGGTTTTCCGCCCTTCCTGAGACATTTTTTGATCCGTATTTAACACAAAAGTAAACCTTCTGCACTGATTATTTCTTGCTGTTGAGTTTTGCTCACAGTATCTTTCTAGTGTTTAGTATCTTGTTCCTGCTCAATATCAGGATGTATAAAATGTTTCTCTCTCTTATGAATACGAATCAGAGTTACCTGAAAGTAGAATTCAATTTGCTGCCACTCTTGCTGTCCCCTAACAATTTGTATCCTTGGTCATATTTCTGACATTTTTGTACCTTGCATTCATGTATCTTAAGTCAACCAGGGAACAGAGCCACAAATACATTCAATAAACAGAAAACAGAAAGAAAATTATAAGTGACCAGCCTTCATTTTTGTACAAGAAGTACAGCTGAGGCTGGAAGAGACCTCTGGAGTTATCTGGTCCCATCCCCTGCTCAAACAAGGCCATTTAAATCCAGATTGTGAATATCCCCAAGGATGGAGACAAGGCAGTCATCCATACAGCCACCAATTTCTTCCAAACACAACATTTCCCATCCTAGAATCATTAAGGCTGGAAAAGGCCTCCAAGAACACTCCAATAAATTCTGAATTTTGACTCCTGGAGGTCCATATTTTCCTAATCACTTTTCCAACAATTCTAATCATTATGGCATTAGCACCAGCTCTGCAAATGTGTAATGTTCCTAGTCCAGATCCCAGGGTTATTCCCACAATTCTAAGACACACCAGTGCCCCATTCCTCTGCTATTGGGGCAGAGCAACAGATCTTGTTTCTGTCTGGAAATTTCCTATCTGAGTTACCCTTGGAATATCACCTTGTCCCGATGATTTGTTGCTGTTCATTTTGTCAGTCAGTTATGAGACTTTTCTGTGGTGTTTATGAAGCCAGACATTGCTCCTCAGGGTAGGCTTAGGCTTAAATTGATCCAGCAGTGAACTGCTGTTCCTGTGGTGGTGCCTGCAGTGGAGAGGCTTTCCAGGGGCTTCTGGATGGTTCTGGATCACTGATCCTATGGTTTTTATTTCTCTCCCTTTCCTGTTGGGCCCACAAATCTCCACTTGTGGAAGGCAGCACTAACCTGAGGGGGAAGGTGGCACCCAGCACCTCGGGACACAGGGACAGCAACGGCCTAACAGGATAGACCACAAGGAAAACACAGAATTGCACCAGTGGTCCTTATTTTCAAGGAAGCAGCTGTATCCCAAGCTCCTCCAGAGCTGGCACTATGACCTGGAACACACTGAGGTTTTCATCTATAAAGTTCTCTTTCAACAGTGCTGCCTTTTAGGGGTCCATCATCCTGCTGACCTCTGGCAGATCTTCCTATTTTTGGTGCATTTGAAAGCAAAAAACAACCATTGTCAGATTTTATGCCTTTAGGTATTCCTTCTTCTAGATCTATTTTGGGGAGCCATCCTAGTTTTAATTCTGCAGGGTTCAAAGTCTTTTCTCCTTTGTTCATATTTCCAGTTTTGAGCCAAGACTTCCTAATTCTAAATGACGTATTTTAGAAGCCATTTAACCACACTGTCTATTTTGGTGGCTGCACTCCTCACAGACAAAAAAAAAAACCAAGAAAGAAAGGGAAAAATGGGCAGACAACTTCTGTTTTCAAATGTGTCTAAGGCAGACCTGTACAGAAGGGATGCTAAATTTCCAGTTTCAAAGCAAATGTGAATACTTGAACAGCTGAGGAGTAATGTTTTAATTTTGCAAACCAGATATTACCCTGAATTGTTTAATTTTTCACCCTTAAGCTTGTTGTGGCAAGGGTTAGTCTGCCATGTGCTGTATTACTCTTTCTCATGAGCAATCAATCTACATCAAGTGTATCCAGACAGATCCTTGGGCATCAACCCAGGACTAATTTTGAGAGCTCCCAGGAGCTGACCAACTCTCTCAACTAAACTGGTGAGGGAGGAATTTCTCTGTGAAGCCAACTCTTTGTAGAAATATTCCAGTTCTAGTGTCCTCACTACCGTTTTGTAGACCAGAGACCACTAAGTCAGTCCTCCTAGAAACTGATGGCATGGAACAGCCAAGTCTCCTTTCAGCCCAAGCAAACCAGTCCCCATTCAGGGAAATGTATCCAAAACACCACTGATGGAATTAGGATATTTTAGTGACAGACTGAGTCAGAAATCCACGGTTCCCAACCGCTCATTTATTAGGTCATATAACAGAGAAAGAATTTGATCATAACATTATAACACAGCTGTTTTATTTCAGATGTGGACTGAGTCCAAGGATCTGATAATTATGCTGCTTCAATTAGTGGTGCCTCCAGAGCTGGTTAAGTGGTATTGTTTGCTCCCAGGCAGGAAGCCCAGGGAAGCTCATTAACAAGCCTGAGGACGTGAAGGGCTGTTGGGCTGACACGCAACAGGCGAAGTGAGGTGGCAGCAAGTCAACCACATGGACCTTCCCTTCCCTTCCCTTCCCACACCCAACACAGCCAACAGCAGCTGAGCACAAAATCTGCATCTCCCCCCAAGAGGTGAGGAAGGCAGGCCCAAGAGCAGGAAGGCTGTTGGATGTTGGGTGCAGCACTGACCTAAGCAGAGAAGAGCAGCAAAGGATGTCTGGCAAAGTCTGGGCCTCAAACAACCACAGAATCATGGAATGGTTTGGGTTTGAAGGAACCTTAAAGATTATCTTGTTCCAATCCCCTGCCACTTGCAAGGACACCTTCCACTAGGCCAGGTGGAATCTCTGATGGAGATTCTCATAAACCTGACAGAGCAGCAGTGTTGGTAAAATAAACATTTGTGGTGGTTTATTTCCCTGGAAATTCAACTCCATATGCTTTTTTTCTTCCCCCTGGTTTATTTCCCTTTAGTAGAACAGTTTATTCATTCTTCTTCTGCCCTGCCTTTGTCAAAATACAGGTGTCTCATACCTAAGGCTGTGTTCTCAATATTTTAACAGTGTTATTAAACTCATAACCATCCCCAGCCACCAGTTCTCAGTACAGGACCAGTGTCCTTTGATGATGTGGAAATCACTCCATGCAGGAGTTGGGATTAGCTTTTGGCTCACCCAGGTAAAAAGGCTGCAGTGCTGTCTAATATTGCTGCTGCAGATCTCTCACTTGTAGAAGAAGAGACAAGGATGAAGAAAGGTTGTCAGCAATAACCACCATGCTTGCCATTCATATTTGACCTTGGGAGTGATGTAGAACAGGGAAAAACCAAGAATCACACATTATCTCTTCAGACTGCTGGAAAAAATGTCAGAAGGAGAAGCACCTGATCTTCCCTTTTTTTTACACTCTCACCTCCTTAGAGAGCTTTTCTATACCCATGTCTCTGTTTAGGCTTCCTAGTGTGCACTCATTGACAGGTTCTGAGGAGGAAAAAGGATGAGCAGGGGGGGCTCTTGTCCACAAAACCCTGCTGGTGGCTGTCTCAGATACCAGAGGGTTAATTTATTACTCAGAAGAACCCCGGCAGGCTGCCAAGGCTGCCATGAAACATGAACAGCCTGAAGAGATGGCCACATATGGTGGCTGAGGCAGCTCCATCCAGCTCATGCTACCCTGCTATTAGTAATGCTGAGAGAGAAGAGGAGCTATCTGGGCCACATGTCTCTGGGAACCCCAGCTGCCTGGAAAACGTGACAGCCCTTCCAGGGAGCTGCAATCTCCTCCTTCATCAGCTCTGAGTGATGCTGGATCCTGAGGGTTAATCTGGGGATGAGCTGGGCTGCACCAGTTTGGGGATCTCTGCCTGAACCACAGGGTTATCTGTGGTGACCCAGAGAGGAGCCAGAGGGAACATCTGGTATGAACATTAAGATGACAAGACAGGGGAGGGTGAAGGGAGACTATGGATTCTACAGATACAATCAGATACAGATACAATTTTTTAGGAAATCCTAAAAAGTGAGGAATTTAGATAATCAAAATTATTTTTCAGAGATTGGGCAGGGTCCCCAGATGTTGGGAAGTGCTGGAATTCTGCTGTTTTCCACACACAAACAATATGTTACAAGCCTTACTCACATATTTTACTGTTGATAATCTCTGAGTGATTCAGTGCTTTGATATAAAGCCATAAATCTGACAATTTTCAAATGTTCCATTTTTCAAAACATCTACTGCCATTGGCTTCCCATTAGTATTTCTGTGGAAACACATGGGCTGGATTTATCCAGCTCAATTCACATGCCTGCCTGAAGTGCTTCCCTAAGCATTTGTGTCCCTAACCTGGGACAACCAGGCTCTTGCTTGATGCCCAGCTGTGCTTTGGGGTCTTTTAGAAAGAAATCATGTCTCCAAAGCCACAGTCTGAACTTCTGAAGAAACAAATGACTGTTTTCCTTTGCCTTGGATAGTCTTTATTCTTCCTTGAAATAAGTTTCTATACATTTTCTGCACTGCACAGTAGGTTTAGTAAACACTACATTTTAAATGAGGTTCTGTAATTCCAGGTCTAAGTATAACCTTCTTCCTTCTACCACCCCTAATATTCTAAAACCCCAGCAGAGCCATTCAGCAAAGCTGTTAACTTGCAAATACAAAGTTGATCCTCAAATTGATGGCTTGAAGCTTTTTTCTGCATCACAAAGTACCTCACAGCCTGTTAAACCATCAGCTCAAAATGTCTCACTACACTGATAGAAAAAAACAATTTGTAATCACTTCTTTCCTGATTTTCTTGTTTGGGGATTACATTTTCAAGGGTTTTCTTTCCTGATTTTTTTGTTATTCCTTTTAGCAAAAAGAGTGACAAAAGAAGAGAAGGATGCTGGAACTACATTTTATCTCTTTTTGGTGTCTCTGCCTTTCTGACAGCAGCTCATCCACTCAAAATCAGAGCAGAGCACTTGAAGTTTAACTTATCCAAGATGAGCAGAGGGCAGTAAGACATCACTGGATCTTAAAGAACCTTGTAAATACAGATTATATCCACTGAAAGCATCAATTAAAATCAAACCCTCCCTGTGCTAGAAGCAGACAGGACTTGCAGAGACCAGGGGGATCCTTTGGGGTTTGGTTATTGAGCCTGCCCTAAGTTTGCCTGCATCACTCAGGTACATCCAACATTTTATATTTAGGGGAAGAAAGACCAGGCAGGCAGGAGGAAGCTGGGGGTTGACTGTGGCTCCTCCAAGATCCATCCTGCAGGAGGAGATCCCAGTGGGATCCTGTGTGAGGACAAGGGAAAACCCCAAAGCACCTCCCTGTGTTTGCAATAAGTAGCAAACCCCATGGAATTTTTCAATGTCTGTCACTGTAATGGGGCAGTTTTTAAAGCAAACTTTGTTGTCTGAATGCACAAGAGAGAACAGCAACCAAACTGGATCAAAACTAATTAAAATAATAATTCAAGAGAGACACTTCTTGCAAAGATATTATTACAGAACAACAAGGAAGTTGCTGTGCAAACATGGGATATTTTATTGAAGGCAGCATTTCTCTATTCAGAGCCCTATGGACCAGAAACCAAAATTAGGAGAAGGGAGGGGGGGGGGGGAAGGTTTCTGATCCACAGCAAATGATGGAATATAAATAGGGAAA
>VYZS01095588.1:0-24106 GCA_013400695.1 Neodrepanis coruscans | reverse complement strand
CTGGGGACTTCCCATAATTCTTCCGTAATTTATTGCCTGTGTAGTCCCTCTCAGCCTGCTCCAGGAGTGCAGCCACACCTCACTAGATTCTTCTGCTGGTTACTCCTGCGCCCAATCTGCCTCCTGGTCCTGCCCTGCTTCTGCCTGAAAGAACACGAAAAACATGGCACAGGTCTCCTCTGCCATGCAGCTGCCTAGTCCCCCCGCCGAGGCGCCATGAAGCACCCTCCCAGCCGCTGCCTTCCCAGGAGCAGAGTGCCATGCTGCCTGGTGCCTCCCACCAGGTACCTGCGGCATCATGTCATCTGCACCCCCAGACGTCCTGGGGGAACGAGAAACCACCACTACCCACCACCCCAGGGCCCCTCCACCCTTGGGGATGCCAGAGGCTGCAGCTCCCAGGCACTGCCAGTGACAGCTTCAGGGGGAGTGAACGGAGCCCAGATGTTCTGCCTGCAGGGCCGTGGGGCTGCCCACACAGGCCGGCACAGAACACGTGTTACCGGCTGGTGCCACACAGGGAGTCCACACGGAGCCACTGTTGGTGAAGTTAGTGCAGAGACACCTCCTTCCGGCATGCCCTGCTGGCGGGAGTGACATCAGGTGCAGCCCAGTGCCTTTTGCCAGTGCCTTTCCTGCGGCACCCAGTGGAGGCAGCTGACATGGGACAGGCTCTGGAGAAGAGGGAGTGCTGCCTCCACGCTGCAGGAATGAAAAGAGAAAATAAATGAAAAGAGAAAATAAATGGCATCCGTATGTGCATGTGCTGGGAGCCGCGCGCACCCAAAAGCCTCTAGCAGCCAGGGCTAAGGGGCAAAGAAATGGCTGCTATGGCTGTGCCCCACCCGCCGCATGTGTCAGGGCAGTGGCTGTGGCCCCAGAGTAGCTTGTGCCCGAGTCTGCAGGGCGTGGGATCCCCATTTTTCCCTCCCTGCTGCGCCAAGGGCTGGGGGGGAAAGGGAGGGAGAGGATGAGGGAAACTTCTATTTGACCCACTTTGAAAAATGGAAAGTTTTTGAAAACATGCACTAATCCATCATATCTCCCATTCCCCAGTCTGTGCATGCAACTATGGTTGCCCAGTCCCCGGTGCAGAATGAGGTACTTGCCTTGGAGGGCGTTCTGCCCTTGAGGGAGTCAACAGTTCCCCCCAGTTTAATGTCAGTGGCAAACTTACCTAGTGTTCCTTCAAGTCATGTACCCAAATCACTAATGAAGATGTTGAAGAGAACTGGACTTTTGAAGAGAACTGGACTGGAGAATGGAGCCTCAGGAACACCCTGGGTGGCTGAATGTGAGCCTGATGTTATACCATTCACTGTAATGGATTCATACCCTGGATTCATATGCATATATGTAAAACTCATAAGTGTATACTAAGTCACACACAGAGAAAAATATTGCGATTTACAGCTCATAGTGGTAGCTGACAGCATATGGAGTGCTGCTGTCTATTTTCAGAGAACAAAAGATTAGTTTTGGCATCCTTCAGCAGCCTATCACACAGTGCTTCTGTACTTGGTAAAGGTGAGTGTAAAAAGATGTAAGTCAGTCATCTCTGAAGAGTACTCTGGAATACACAGATTTTTATTCACTTTATATTCCTACTTTTTTTTTTCTTTTTTTTCTGCACTTGTTAGTTTTCATAAAGAGACTGCATTAGTCAGAGCCATAAAATAAACTAAACATTCGAAAGGTAGCCAGCCATAGTATTTTTCTGAATGATTGAAAATATGAACAAAATACATTTGTGTAAGCCAAGGCAAATTCTGGTGAGATAGCAGCACACACACAGACAAAGAAATGCTGGTTTTATTCAGTCTCCATGACAAGATGCCTGCTCAACTTAAGGAGTCTGGCTTTGTCCAGTGAAAAACAAAGTTGAAAAATATGTACAGCAGAGAATCAATAGCCAAGGCAATGGGTATCAGATTAATTTATGCTATTTTCAGTGCACAGAGCTAGCCATAGCAGAAGCTGGTTCACCTTTCCTACAAAGAATATGTTTTTTTCCCTGTAGGGTCAGGGGGGCTAATATTAGTAATAAATATCCCTCGACTTTAAGACTGATTTCATTGAGTTTGCTCAAGAAAGAGATACAAACATGTATAGAAAACACAAAAGATAAATCTAGGTCTTCAGAATTAGTCCTACTCACAGAAAACTATAGTCCTCCAGCTTACAGCAAACAATGCAGTTAGCAATGTAATGAAATACTTCATTTTTACATAAGCTGCTCAGCTTCCCTCTGGTTTTGATATGTTTTCATCTGTAAACAAGATTTATGAATTCCTCCTTTGTTTAGGAATATTCCCTGTAACTTCTTTACCCCAGCCACAAGTTTCAATTCCATTTAACACAGATGTTGTAGGTCATTAAACCTCCACAGGTTTTGCAAAAATAGTTGTCAAATTGACAGCTAAGAAGCTGTAAATTCCTCTTATTCAGGGGAAAGGCTAAAGCATGAACTAATGTCTCCACACAGAATAAACTAACAATTATTTTAGACACTAAAGATGTCTGACCACAACAAAAAAAATAAAGTCACACAGGTACTTCTGGCACAAGGAGAGCTGCTCCAGAGGGTATGTTTTCTCCTTCCTCACAGGAGGAGATGACACAATAAACTGCAGCAACACCACTACAATTTTATCACAGCTCTTTAAATAGTAGTTATTTTTCTTCGCATATGGGAAAAAAATCATCAAACTACAACAAAACAAAACAAACAAACAAAAACCCAACAAATTAACTGTTTATTCCTTACTAGCTTTCCCCATTAAGATTTTGGAAAGAGCTCAGAAATATGACTTGCAGCTAAATTAAAAAAAAAAGTCACACAAAGGCATCAAGATGTAAATGTCCCTACCCAATATCAGGGTATCATTTATCTACTCACCATACTGATGAAGTTCCACATAAAAAACACAATAGCTCTGTGATCCAAATATTCTTATGTTTTTTTAAATAAAACTCTATCTACTTTCCTTTTTTTTCCCCAGCATCCCCAAGCATTATAACACTTCTCTTTTTTTTAAGATAAGATGTGCTTAGAACTGAACTACTGTCACCATAATAACATTAATCTAATCAGTTTTTAAATTAGCTAATCGTTCTTTATACAGATTAGACCTAAATATTAATTAAATGATGTAGCTTAAAAATGTCTTTTTCTAAGAAGCAGTGCAATGTAAATGTTAATACTTCTCAATATGTATTTGCAGTTGATAGATTGTATTTTTTTCTGCTGAATTTCATGATTCCTGTAATTTTTCTTTATTCTCTTTACTTTTTTTTTTGTTTGTTATTTGTTTGCTTCATTTAAAGTAAAAATATAACTCCATTGTATTTCTTAGTCAGGTACTCTAAGCACCTTGACATTTCACTGGAAACTCTAAGAAATATCATAAGTAAAAAAATAATCTGTCTGTCTTTACAGAGTTTTCAAATTCTCTGATGTTCTTTGTTTGACATAGCACTTTGGTTCACTATCTCTAGGATTTATTTCCTTCTATTCCAATACTTTATGTTCTCATTGTATTTGCTATGTTCATGCCTCTTTAAGATAAATGAAAGTTAAAGCATTTTTGTGCAAAAAGAAACTTCTTTAAGATGACCGTAAGTTAAAATATTATTGTGCAAAAAATTTAACATTTCTTCTAATGCTAAGTGTATCATGGTAAAAATTCTCCGCCCTTATATCTCTTTACAGATGTTGTAAAATTATTTACTAATTGTCCACTGCAAATGTAAGAGAAAAAGAAATGTAAGAGATTTAATGCTTAAAAGGGAGAATTCTTATTGAGAAAGAAAAAGATATAGGGGTACACGTTTTCTTCATGTTCATTTGGACACAAAAATGTAACATCTCATCCTTCTGCTATGTGGTGGTATCTCTCAAACTTTTCTTCCCCTTTTGGGGGGATTTTTAAGCCCCTGTGCTTTTGTTGCAGTCATTCAACATACTTTATGGTCTTGTTCATAGTCACCTTTGTGCTATGGAGTAGCTTGGAAACAACGAAATCCATTCTTTGGTCCCCTGAGGGTCTGAGACCATGACAGAGGCACTCACAGGCATACCAGTCTTCTAAGCATTCCTTAGGCCTTCAATCAGATGTGCAATAGGACCATGAAGACACTAAGTGACATTTACTAAGTGGGAAAAGAAAATACCAGTCAACAATTAGACAGAAGATCATAGGTGTGCTATATCCTCCTGCAGCTGTCACAAATCCATACTTTCTGAGAGACCACACAAAAAATCTGCAGCAATGGTTTCTAATACCAGAACCATCTCATCTGAGGCTTCCTGCCCAAGAACAATCCACCTGGCTCAGCATCAAACTTCCTTTTTTTCCTATGAACTCACCCATTCCTGGCACCCACTATTTGGTAGAAAGAACAGACTGAAATTTTCCCTATTTTAAGATAGACTGTCTATTCATACAAAGAGACTACATTAATTTTATTTATATACAGACAACTAGGCAAAGATACATACATAGAATTCTATATGAAAAAAGAGTTATTTACACATTTGAGAATTAAGTTGGATTTTTAAATGGAATTTCATATTGAGACCACTCTACAAAGGGATTTTTTTTTCAGTTTACAGATAATTTGGGAAAATCATCACATCAAAATAATTAGATCTGAAGGTTGACTCTAATATTAAAATGACTGTTCAAAGTTAGAACTAAAAGTTAGAACCTAAAACTACATATTACATCTAGCTATATCTGATTCAAACACATGCCTGACCCCTGATCTGTAAGTGTTCATGTTTATCAAACAAGTTGCAGTTGTGGAAACATTTCTAGTAGGGATGTCAATGCAATAATCAGCATTAAATCAACATGTTTTAGTATTTGCTTAATGACATAATTCTTAAGAAGCATACATTCAGTTAATGCAGCTGCATAGACTTCATAGAGTTGCACAGTATAAGTTTAACAGAAATTAGAAAGCTTGAAATATTTAACTTTTTGTTGAAAGCCTTAATTGGATGACTGCTGAAGGCTTCTGAAATTAGGTTTTTGCTCTCCTTATAGTAGGCATTTATGCTGTTTTATTGATTAGTATATAATCCTTTATTGCCATTCTTATTCAGCATGCTTGAAAACAAAAATCAGAAATCTAGGCTTCAGAAAGTGATTCTGATCTATAGCATAATTAAGTGTGAGCCTCACATTCATACCACCTTATTAAAAAAAAAAAAAAAGTTAGGCTCAGATAATAAAGGCAACTCAAAATTCATCATTCCTTAATAACTCGGCTGGGTACACCAAAGCAGCACTTCTATAATAATAAGGTCATTAGAAGAACTGTATAAAAGAAAACAGAAGGAAATTCAAATTAAGGAAAAAAGAGCTGCTAAAGCAGGAAAATGTCACTTTCAACACCTGGATATGAGAGAATTTCTTCAAATGGTGCAAAAGAAATGTCTGGAATCTATATGTCTGAATAGGGTTAAAACTTACTATTCAATGAATACTAACAGGACATTTTAGGAAGAGTAATGAAACATCTAGCATTTAGTATGCCATCATAATCCTGCAACAGATTATTGACAAATAGAGAGAAAAAAAAACTCATTTGTTTTAGGTGCTGTGACAATAGTTTTACAATGTGTTTAATTATTTTTTTCTCCCTTTTATCTTTACTAGAAAAATTTCTTTCTTCTTTCCTATGTTGGCCCCTTAGGGTTAAACTGAAAGATGAAAGATGTTTGAAAGATGAAACAGCTCCAAGGTAGAGTTGTACTGACTTCTTTCATTGATTACCTTACCAAAGAAGAAAACCAATGCTAAAAATTCCTGTTTCTGCTTGGTTGAAGGTTGATGCAGTTATAGGCCTGCTTACACTGTATCTCCATTGATGGTTGTTTGCTTTTGCTACAGGTGCTTCTCTGCACTCTGTTGGTTATTCTGGTTACAAGTAGTTTAGCAAAAGAAGATCTATATGAAACAGTCTCTATGTAGTAGCCACACATAGTCCTAAGGGGCTGCATTTGTCTCTGGAGTTACCACGAATTGCATTATAGGAAAGGTGGAAATTCTTAATTTTTATTTACTGCCCGAGGTGAATATCTACCAAAGCTTGCATTCTTAATGACAGTTCAGATTCTGTAAGGAAACAGCCCCTTTTATTGCACAGTCATAACAGTTGCTGTTTGGGTGATAATGGCCTCCCATACTTTTTTCAGACCACAATCATAGAATCAGAATCATAGAATGGCTTGTGTCAGAAGGACCATCTAGTTCAACCATCTAGTTCCAATACAACCTTCCACTAGACTAGGTTGCTCAAAGTCCCTTTTAACCCGGCCTTGAACACTTTCAGGGATGGAGCATCTACTACTACTATGGGAAACCTGTTCCAGTGCCTCATTACCCTCATCATTTCTTCCTAATATCCAATAACCTGCTCTCTTTCAGTTTAAAGCCATTCCTCCTTGTCTTATCACTACAGGCCCTTGCCAAAAGTCTCTCTTCAGCTTTCCTGCAAGTCCTATTAGGTACTTGAAGGCTTGCTATCAGGTTTCTCCAGAGTCTTCTTTCTCCAGGCTGAACAACCTCTACTCTCTCAGCCTCAGGAGAGGTGCTCAAACCCTCTGATCATCTTCATGGCCCGTCCCTAGACTTGCGCCAAGTCCTAAGTTGAGGGCCTCAGAAGCAGATGCAGTGCTCCAGGTAGTGTCTTAGCAGAGTGGAGTAGAGGGGCAGAATCCTCTCCCTTGTTCGTCTGGCCACACTGCTTTTGATGCAGTCCAGGATACAATTGTGTTCAATGTGAAAGTGCACACTGCAATCTTGCCATCTTATGTCCAGCTTCTCATCCATCAGCACCGCTATGTCCTTCTCCTCAAGGCTGGTCTCAGTCCATTCACTGTGTAGCCTCTATTAGTTCTAGGGATTGTCCACACACATGTGCAGCACTTTGCATTTGGCCATGTTGAACTTCATGAGGCTTACAAAGGTTGGCACCTCTCAAGTCTGTTGTCTCAAGTTAGAACAACATTTTTCAGGGAAGATGGGAACCTTCCTGGAGTGAGAGAGAAAAACTCTGTCTCCACTTTACTATACCCTTTGAATCAGGAGGCTTTCAGTCAAAAATGTTGATCATATATATATATATATATATATATGTAAAGAAAAAATAGTAACACAATGGTAACAAGAGAATCACCCCAACAAACCCCTCTTTGCCCCCTCCGTGTGTTTTTCCTCTGTGTGGTCACAGTTGTTGGGGGAACAGGAAAGTCCTGCAGGCTCACCACACATGGAATGAGGGTTCTCCTGGTTGTGCTGCTGAGATGGGCCATTCACTTTTCTGTTACAGGAGCAGCAGGAGATGGAGAGAAAGCAGATAGACTGGCTCCAAGCTCAGGCCAGTGCAGGCAGGGCTCTCCCTTCTCTTCCTCTCCAGGGTCTGCTGCAGGGTCTGCCTAGATACAGGAAACCGAGCCAGTGGGACAGAAGCAGCAGCAAGAGGCAGAGTCTAGTCCTGGGGCTGCAGATGGAAGAAACAGCACCTGCGAGGCAGCACCGGCTCCTCTCACAAGACATATTCCACCCCCTCCCCTGCACAGGGGACGATCAAGGACTATCAGCTCTCCAGCTGAAAGACAATGGACCCCTCCGACCCCACCCCTGTTGAGAAATTCTGTCCTTAGCTCCCCTCCTCAGTATGCCAGAATCATGCTGGTAATGGAAAAAATTCTCAAAAAGAAATCTGTAACTCCTGTCAAGATTCATCTGGATGATATCTGTTCCCTCCACCGTGTCATCTGGATTACACACCTTGGTATAATCCATCCACCATAAAATTAGTACAGACCAATCTGAAGTATTTCTCTAAATTTATCACCTAAAGTTGAGGTCAATTCCAAACAAGATGCTGGTGGTGTTAGATTAAAAGTTAGACCTGACGATCTCAGAGGTCTTTTCCAACCTAATTGATTCTGTCTTTCTGTACAAGAGGATATGTTAAATGGACCCCAGGAAAAAACACAAGTTGGTTTTATTTAAGACCTGTGGTTTGGGCTAAAGCAGTAGAGAAGGGGAAAATGAAGTAAGCCTGATATTCAAACTCTTAATAGGGAAATGTCGAGATTCATTTTCTTTTACAATTTATAATCTACTCTCTAGAACAAGAATATTAGAAGGAGTTCTGGGAATAAACAAACAAAAAAACCCAATAATGCTTCCAGGAGTCTACACCTCTCTTTCATAACTTACTTGCTGCTTCTCTTTCCAAAGTATTTCTAATTTTCTATTTAAGAATATTTCATTTTTATAATTTCATTTTCTGTCTCCTTATTGCCTACCTAAAATTTACCAATTCCACATGAAAAGAAATTTCACGTTGATAAATCACACCACCTAACTTCAATGCAGCAATTTTCTTCTGCAGACATGCAAATGCTTTGCAAAAGAAGGAAGGTTTCAGTACTGAGTTTGTGTGAATTACACAGCAGAGAAGCACAGTATTGACTTTATGTAAGCAAGATATAGAAAGAAAGAGTCATTTGTTCCATCTCTTTTCACACCAGGAATTACTTTCTATAGTACTGTTTTCATATAATTTTTCTGGAGATGATTTCAGTGTGTCAAGAAATAGAGTTTGTAGGGGACTTTTTTGTAACATATTGTTCATGTAATCCATGTGGTAAACTTACTTTATCTGGCTTTCTGTTCACCCAGTCCCTTTTCTAAATAACAGTTCTTCATTATTGGTGCTTACTCTTTTACTAGTGTAAAGTAACTCTTCCATTAAAGAAATACATGTTTTGTGAAGTTCGTATCTGATCTAGCTGCACAACTATTTCAGTGTGTGTTTGCAAGTCCTAGTGAAGAGCCAAATATAGTAATGGGCTGGCAAATATTCCTGGGATGTTTGCTCAGCTCTGTTGGGTGTAGATTTAAAAAGCATATGTATTTGAATATTGCATTGTTAATCTTTTCATAGAGGTAAATATTTCCAAGATTCTCTCACTGTCACTGATATTCTCTGTGGATTTTGCAATTTGGCAGTCCCTTTCTAAGTGAGACAGAATACAAGTTCAGGGAAAGGATATAACAGTCTCACTGGAACAATAAAGAAAAAGAAAATGCCTCCTCCCTGCACTGTGAAGTGACACTTCTCCCATGAAAAAGACTTTATGAATTACACATTATTTCAGCATCCTAAGTTTGTCATGAATTTTAGATCATATGAAACAATTGTAATTTTTGCTCCTTGTGTCCATGAAAGAGTTAGAAATCCTAATCAGAAAAAACTTCTGTAGAACATTTCAACCCCAGAGGAAGGCCACATTTATTACATTACTACATAACAGTCTTTCTCAAATCCTATATAGCCTCTAGATAAAAAAAACAAGACCAATTTTCTTGCTTTACAGTTTTGATTTCTTTTGTTTGTTTGTTTTGGTTTCATTTGGTTTGGTTTTCCCCCTTATCAATTAGACAATTTATATAATCAGATCATGGAATTTTACTTTCATAAGAAACACTTTGAACTCATCCTGTTTTTCCACGGATAAATTTTTCTGAAGTCACTCAAGGCTATTACAGTAATTGCCCACCATATTTTCTAAGAGATGAACACAAAATACCTGGTAATTGACAGAAATAGCTTTCAAGAAGTCAGAATTTTTTTGTTGCAGTATATCAGATGATGCTTAATTCTCCTTCTGTTTTTCTCAGATTTGACCTCAGACTGAACTTCGTTATTTCTGAACTATTTAACAACCAACTGTATTTCACTGCTTCATCTGCTCTAGTTTTGATATACCAGAAACCATTAATCATGTTAATCTTATACTCTACAGATTTTCTTTCCATGGGGATATAATTTGTATGATTTTGTTTCATCTATAGATGGCTGACACAGATTAGAGTAGACTCACTGCTTCTGATTCAACTTTGCACCATTTATCTATACCCATTGGTCAGCACATAATAAATGGCTGTTGTTCATTAAATAGGCCATGCTACTTACGCTACCTATGCTTTGAATATTAACCCACTTGAGAAAGACATCTCTTTGTTCAGTAAAACACTTCTCTGGCATTGATGAGGGCATGTAGGTCATGCTTTGTTTTCTCTCGATAGCTGTCCAAAATGTCCCTCTGAGAATACAGTTGTTGCAGTTTCTCTGCAACACTGCTGCTGTCACATTTGGCTGTCATCACAAGCTCCAGCCCTTGATGCAGAGTGAACCTCAGCTTTTTTAAGTCTTACCATGACAGTGAGGTTTGCTGGTATGTCTAGACTCTGCTTGTACCTAGGCAAGCCTCATTTCTCTTCCTGGGCTAATGCTGGTGTAGGTGTCATCATTAGTCCAATCCATAACAGGGAGAGAGAGGAGAATGGTTATTCTTCTTCCCCTAAAGAAAATGTGAGAGGCTGTTTGAGTAAACTGCAAGAAAATAGCTTTATCCTGAAAAAAATTCAGGATTGTTTTCTCCATTCAGCTTACTGTAGGACACGTAGCAAACATGGTAGGAGTTTATAGTACTGTGTACCTGACTTAACCTCCTGATGTGTTCAAATTTAGGCGAGTAGCCACAGGGGACCTTATTTTCTGAGGAGGTAGGTGACTTTGTTCCCATTAACATCACTGATTACTATGTTGTCAAGGATGCACTGTTATGCAACAGTTTTCGTACCTTTTTTAATGTAAAGAAAAACAACCTTCCTGTCCTTGGTGACCCTGTCTAAAAGTTACAGATGACTAACCTAACTTAGCTATCTAACTTTCATTCAAAATGGGATTATGAAGTTTCACATCCAAACAAGGATTCAAGTGTTTTCATTTTTATTCAAGTGCATCTGAAACTTGTCTCTATTCTTCTTAAATTTACATTGTGATCTGAAGGCACATTAAACAGTCAAATACATCACAGGTAAATATAATTTTAAAAACTCACAATATAGCACTTTTATATTCATCAGTTTTCCTAATATGCTGTGTTCTACATTTTTGTCAATATGAAAAAAAAAAGACAGAAAAAATAAACACAAAATTCATGGAAGTGCAACAAGCTTGATGCAGTATCTTGTGAAAGTTGTTAGAGACAACAAACAGTTTGTATGGAGAGAAGATGATTAAAGGAGACTAAGTCAATAGGTAAAATAAAGGACAAAACAGACAAGGCTATGTTCTGCTGTTTTTCTGAAACACTGAGTAAAAAGTGTATTCACAATGAAAAGTCAAGTGAAATCTTAGTAATGTCTCATATACCTCTGGCTAGCAAGCTGGCATTTTGAGACTATTATAGTCAAACGTATAACTCATCTTTCAGTGGAGCAAAAGAAGATCTGATGGCTGCAGCAAAGCAAAGAGCTTAGTCCTTCTAAAGAAAAGATGGTAATGTCAGAGCAAAAGGAAGACGAAGGTGATTTCATTAGAAAGATTTCCATATTACATCAAAAAGAGTCCCCTGAGTTGTGATATTTGTTCTCAAATTTAATGAAAAGACAGCAGCCTTGGATTCCTCTTATTATCAGTGCTAGGCAGCTGTCAGGAATGTGTGTTAAATAAATTGCTAATTAAATAAACACATCTGGGAGGAAAAACGAGGTAAATACTCACAGCCCAGCCCTCCCTGCACCCAGTACACCCTCAGATCTCGCCAAACTCTGTGTCTACTTTAAGTTAGAGATGGATTCCTGGACAGGAAATCAATTGACAGTGTGAGATTAGGGATGTTTCTGAACACATTCCATGGACGACATGGCAAGGAGTCCACGTTGCATATAGATGCAGTGCAAAGCTGTCACTTCTTGTCTCTCCCATCCTCAGCTTCCAGAGATTCACCCTGACGGCAGGTTAAAGGAAAATCGAGATGAGTACATGGCCTATCATACACTGCATCTCAGTGCTCACTGGCTCTCTGTATTCACCTAATTAATAAACAGCAATTTTCCAAGCAAAAAACTTAGACATTCAAACCTCCACACTCATCACCATCACTGATATCACCATCAAAAGCTCATCTTTGTCTCAGCCATAGAATCTTATGTTGTCACAGCTATCCTCATTTTAAATTGTAAGCCCTCATCAGCAGTATTATGTTGCTGTCATGCTGTGATTATTATTTTAAGCTACTCGCTAATAATATAAATCTCTTCCTCACTGTGGCTATGCTGACAAAATATTTCCATTCTGCATCTTCTTGAAAAAAATCATCCTAAAGTTTAAAAGCACTTTAAAAATCAACCATATGGGTATCAACTAGATAATTACAGCAAATGCTAAAACTTACAAATCTGAACAACTGAAGACCCCCAAGGTACCTATAACTGAGGTAATGAAACAAAAAACTAAAAACATCAAGGGGAAAAAAATTACAGCAAATTCCAAGGCATGAAGACCCTTCACATTGTCTGAATTGCTTACATTTTAAGACTTTTAAACCTTAATAGCATGGCAACAAGACTGGTAACAAGACTTTAATATTTCAAACAGCTGCACATGAGAAATCCTCCTTTGCCATAGATACAAGAAAGAAGAACTTCACAAGTGGGAAAGAGAGGGGGGAAAAAACAAAACAACTTTGTTTTGCTTGTATTTATTTTGCCTGTGTTTTGAGACATGGATGGAGGGAGATTTTTAAAGTGCAGAATGGTCTACTGTTCCTGACGTATGTGTACATTCTTGTAGAAAGAAAGACAATCCCTTGGATGTCATTTGTCATAAATCAAGGTATACGAAATGTGCAGAATCAAACTAAAGTGTTTTTTGTCTAGCAAAGCCTGTAGCAACGGTACTCATTCCTCTGGAGTTATGGAAGTTTTACGTAACAATCAGCAGACTGGGTAAGTCAAGTCCATCAATCAAACTGCTTGAGGCCCATAGTATGGGTTTCTAATATCTTTGTCCTTGTGCTGGAATTTTCTAAACAAATACTTTGGGGGACACCTGTTTATCTCTTTGAAATTTCAGATTCGTTTATGGGTGCATATGTTTCTACCCTGCAACACTAAGAAGGATGAGATTTCAGCAGTGTAAAGCTGCTGTCAGGACAGCCATGTTCTGTGTTGTTGCCTTGTGCAATGACCATTGATGTGATGAGACATCAGTAATTCCCTGTTTCAGCTATCCATTCACAAGCGATGTTCAGCACATAGGCACATCCCCTTCCAGATACCAGAATGGGATAACTTCAGTTTTTAAATGTACCACATACTAAAATAGATAAGTCACAAATGCTATTTTGCTTTTCACTGCAATAAAGTATGCGCAACAGCAGATAAATGGGGCTTTCACAGCATATGTCCCTTTGACATCTCATTCCTGCAAAACCCCACATACTTGATACTCTCAATGTTGTCTCTTGGCTAAAAAATGGATAACTAAATATTTCACGCAGACAAAGTTATTTTTTTTTCTTTCCTTCTTCACAGAAACATTCTGAAAAATTCTGCCTCCAGTCTATCCTGCTCCCTGGCTGAGAGTGGTGGGATGGACCCTGGCTACCAGGTCCTGCTAAGCCCTTGGTGTCATCATAACCAAGGCCGTAATGAACAAAAGCTGAACAGCTGATATAGGTATCCTCATGTCTATAAAGAATTTTACAATGTTTTCTGCATATGGTCACAATGATTTTGGAACAACAAGTGCAAGGATAACAGTGACCCTACTAGAGGAAACATATTTTGTCTCCATCTGTTTGGAAGAAAAGGCTATTTTCAGTTTTTCACCTGTCATTTCTCCATAACCTCCATATGTTATGAACAAATTCTACAAATTGACTTTCATTTTATCACTGAAAATTGTTGAGCTCTTTTGGAATTTCAGAGAGAGAGTATTGGGTAATGAGGAATTTTATATATTAATGAAAATAAGCTTACTAAAGAAAGGTCTCTTTGCTCTATGAAATGTTGAACATTTTTAAACAATGAAAAAAACTACCTGAGACACTGATGCTCTTACACGAATGGAGGTATAATAAAGATATTATATCTCAGTGTTGTTTCCACGCCCAAACTTTTGATCTGGTATGTAATTCTGCATTTTCTGCTTAGGAGGGAAGGATCTTTCTCTTTAAAAAAGATTTTCAACTTGTTATAATTACTACATCCCTCACTGGAGGTAGTCCATGCAGCAGGTAGAATGTTTCACAGATGTGAATTTTTGATCATGTTTTGTGGGCTGCTTTACTCCTTAGAAGAAACTGAGGATTCCTTTTGCATTCAGGAATTTAGAAATTTGGAGACAATAATAGCTCCAGTGACTCAGCATGTTTAGAAAATACAAATAAGATTTATGTGCAGATTTTATGATGTTAATAGCTAGTTTCATGCTTTTTTCTGATGCTCCCTGAAGTTTTATTTGCAATATAACTGTGAGAACCAATTCAGGCAGGAAGTTTTACTTCTTTAGGCAGTAATTATTCAGAAATTTCACAGCATTTATGTTCATTTGATGCAATCTTAGACAAACACCTGCTAGTAAACACTGTTCAGGGTCACTCTGACATTGTATAAGCTCTCAAAGAGAATAACAAAGCCAAATCTACAGTTCTTAGTGGGAATGGCTCTACAGTTCACTCTAACACTGTCTGCTGTGCAGAGCAGGCACAGAAATAAAACTTATCTTCCTAGACAAGCTATTGGTGTTTCATAATATATGGGAATATGTTTTCAGCCCTCAGATATTCATGGCCCTTCTCAGACAGAAAGAAAAATTGCCTTTTCCCCAAATTGCAACACTTCTGTCTTTGGCTCAACTGACTCAGAGTGTCTTACATACATTTTAATTTGGACAGACATTGCAAACAGTGTATGCAATGAAAATTTTTATCAGAGTAGTATGACACAGATTTATGTTTTTAAGGGAGGGTTGTGTGGTTTGTTTCTTTGTTGTTTTACAACAGTGAAGAAAATATTCTCAAGAGATTTGAAATAATTTTCTCTCTTGACTCTGACTAGCAAATCATTCCTAAGGATGGATCCCCATTGCCTACTGTTGAGCAGAGCCTTGGCAGGCTAACTATTTTCCACTCATGTTTCATCTGAGAAGATCTGCCATATTTTGTGCTACCACACATCTGTCAAAGACGGTGGTCACATCTCCTATGGTGACTTGACCTTGTCCAGCTACTAAGCTCCCACCCAGTCACTCATTTACTCTCCCCTACCCCACACGCCATCCAACAGAATGGGGGAGAGAATGAGAATAGCAAAAATAAGAAAAATATGTGGGTTGGGGTCAATACAGCTTAATAAGNAGCCTTGGCAGGCTAACTATTTTCCACTCATGTTTCATCTGAGAAGATCTGCCATATTTTGTGCTACCACACATCTGTCAAAGACGGTGGTCACATCTCCTATGGTGACTTGACCTTGTCCAGCTACTAAGCTCCCACCCAGTCACTCATTTACTCTCCCCTACCCCACACGCCATCCAACAGAATGGGGGAGAGAATGAGAATAGCAAAAATAAGAAAAATATGTGGGTTGGGGTCAATACAGCTTAATAAGAAGGAAAAGAAAAAAACAACCAAGTAAGTGACACAGATGCAATCACTAACCCCCCCATAAGAGCATGAAACCAATGCTCGGCCCAACCCTGAGCAACAGCTACCTTGGAAAGATATGCATGCCTCCATCAACTTTTTATGCTAAGTATGATGTTATATAGCATAAAATACGCCTGTGGACATTTGGGTCAACTGTTAGCCTGTGTCTGTTCCGAGCCTTTGGCCCACCCACTGCCTACTGTCTAGAGAACAGAGTGAGAAATAGGGAAGGCATTAACACTGTTCAGATACAGCTCAGCTACAGCTGAAGCACTTGTGTGTTTTCAGCAATGTTTTAGTCAAAAATCCAAACCACAGCACTATACAGGACGCAATGAAGACAATTAATTCCATGCTAGCAAGTACAGTCCCTACACTTCAGTGATAAAAAAGACATTTGCATGGAGATAACTTAGCTACTGAGTTTATCTACTCACTCAGGCAGATAAGCAGCTGAAACACGGAAGCATCCACCTCAGCTAGGTCAGTTAGTCTTCATGAGATGCAGCTCTAATGCAGAAATGCTACACAACTGAAAGAAAATGGTAGATGAAGTACCTGCTACTGCATGGCAACAAAAGCACAAGTTCATGGAAAATTAGGCTATTTCCAATACCAAAATTAATTTACTTGTTGCATATTTAACTAATGTTAATAGTCACACTTCTTTCAGTAATTTCTTGATACTTGTTAATTCAACATGGTGCAAGGCTGTTAGAAAATCCTGAATCTCTGTCTTACCCTAATAATTCCATTGTAAGTTTCCATTGTTTCAGAAAGGAGAATATGATCTCCCTAAATTGACAAAACCACAAAGGAAGATCTGAGCTAAGGAAAAGTGACCCTTCTATATCTCTAACCTCCTAGATATATCTAAAGCTGTGCTTATCTTTTTCTTTTTATATTTTTGCATTCCCTGTTGTAAACTAGTCTGAAATATTATGCAGCAACCTTGTTCTACTAGTCCTCAATGCTTTCACAAAAACATAAGGTTGCTATTTCTTTCTGAGCTAATACAGTCATCATGAAGAGATTATCCCTTTTTTTGGCCATAGCCGTTTCACCCTTTCTGCTCTGTTTTCCCTTCTGTGAGTGATGCAACAGCAGTTAATTAATTTTTTTCAGAAGTCATGATTTGTAGACCTGTAGTGATTCTCTTCAGTCTTTCTTAAATCACAATGTCTCAAAAATATGAAAAAGTGTTTCCCTGAAGGGTCAGACTAGTCTATCCTTCTATTCTGGCTTCAACAATGAAAACTGGAAATGAGCACAGGGAGAAGACAAACCTGGCCACTTAGCCAGGTTTAGTAGAAAAAATGGACTTAGATCATGATTGCAGTGTGTAACATTATTTATTTATCTCACTGTGAAGTTAAACCACCAACTAGCCAACTGCAAACATGAATTAAGGGATGTCTGTGAATTAACAGAATACCTCATAAATTTGTCTCAGAGAGTCAGAGGACTAGGAAGCTAGAGACACAGAATTATCAGTGATAGTATGAAGTTTTTTCCAGTTTCATCCTTAGTAAGTTGAATCAGAAATAAATCTGAAATTTTCCCAATGTAGCTCAATCCTTTTGCTTTCAATGTCGGAAGAAACCAGGAAGTTTAGAAAGAGTTGCATGAAAAACTATTTATCCAATAAATAGTCTGAATTTTTTAAAAATAAATGGATTCTGTTTAAATTTTGGATGAAGATTATAGACCTACTTCATTTTTTATTTTCTTCACTAAAACTAACTCATTGATAAAAAGATGGCAATCCAGAGACTGGAGGCTTCAGTAACAAAAATGTGTAGTTAAAACATGTAAAATGAATAATTATTGATGGGAAAATGAGTTGATAATCACGCAGGGGATTTTACAATAAACAAAAACATTAAAAATGTCTAAAATCTAGGGACAGAAATTTGTCTGTTCAAGCAGCATAGTTTTTTCAGAAAAAATGTTAGATATTATATTACTTGCATCACAAGTTTATGAAGAAGACACTAAAGAAATATTTGACCTGGATGATGCTATATTTTTAAATACATCTCATTATAAATTTACTTTAGTCACTAAAATGCATCTTATAAAACTATCTATTTGTATATTTATTTATAAAAATGTTTTTTCCTTTTCCATAAGCAATTTATTCTTCTATAGAAGAGTGCATATGGCCCTACATACATACATACCTTTTACAGAGCCATTCTTGCTGTTCAAACCTGATCATCTTTCAGCTCCCCCTGTATCCAAATAAGTAAGGTAAGTCAGGGAATTCCTGGTGCAGGCTGTCAACAGTATATGAGGTGCAGCTTGTGATTGAAGACTTAAAAATAAAAGTTGTGTACTGTGAATATAGCGCTAATCCTTAGATGTGATCCTCACACTACACCAACTGGAATGGCCTGCGTCTGCCTTACTTTTCATCTGTGCAGGTAATTATCAGAACCAGCATATCTTTAGCATACAGGGTGACTATTCATATAAGACACAAGGCTGGAGACTCAAATAAATTTTATATAGAAGCCCTACCTAGACTGACTTTGGAGAGAAAAACACAATCCAGCCATTGAAGCAGCATGGATAACTTGCCCTCTTGAAATTCCTTTCCAGTCCTTAGGATGTTATAACAGCACTGGGACTGCTAAACATCTGTTGCTTTAATTACAGATTTTTTTTCCTAGATTAACATTCATTAAAATATATCTTATCTTTATTTAGTACTGTACATAAGAAAGTTTTTTTATAAATTTAATCATAGTTTACTATTACCCTAAGTGCTTCAGAGAGTTTATATAGATAAATTCTTTTCATTAGCTTTTTTTATTTTAATTACTATATGAGTCATAGCATTCTAAGTAATTTATTATTGAAATTGTGCAACAGGTAATTAACAGAAGGTTAAGGTGATTAACAGAACAACTTCGCTTCAAAATTTTCCTCTCCTTCACTCTTCTCAAAATGGTAAATTAATTTCAGAGTGTGAGATGCCTGTGAAAGAGTATGTAGAAATATTGCCACAAGCAAAATCATGCAAACACCTAAAAAGGTTTCTTAAATAATGATGCACTTTAGAAGGAAAGGAAATCTAGCAGTCCAAAAGAATTTTTCTGGCAGTACATATTACAATGATGACACAGTTATTAAAATAACAAGCTACAATTTCCTTGGCAACTTTTTTTTGGTACTTTGGGAGTTTAGATGGAAGGAGAGAGAACAGACTTAAGGCAGCAGGAGGCAGCAGATTTTGAAACCAGGATCTTCTATTAGAAGTAGAATCATTAAATATTTTTCTAACAATACTGTTGGTGCTTTGTTCCTGTCCACTTTTGAAGTCTATCCTACATCTTCATATCCTTCTTTTGTCTACCTATTCTCTTCTTCTGATTCGTTTTACTGACCTATTTCTATGTGGTATTTTTAACAACTCATTTCCCTGCAAACTATTCTCTGCCTCATGCTCACTTTAGTTAATCCAATCACACCACAATATCAACCTAAAATATTACAAACATCACAGACCATTGCATCTCTCATGAAATTGCATCTCATTGACTCTCTCATCAAATTTTTTCTGGCCAAAAGAGTCCAAACTTCTCTCCATATACATGAACGTGTCTGGGTTTTAAGTCCAGATATAAACAATTAACCTAGTAACTTGGGGATTTTTATCAATCCCTTTCTAATAATTGAGGAATGTATTTTCAGGCCTCTTCTGAACTATTTTACATGTGAAATATGCAGAGCGGTAAAGTAATCAGCCTCTTCCTGCTTCTGTTCTTGGCTGCAATAAGGACAGAAATTTCCTCCCCTTGCACTTAATAGCTAATCCACAAAACCAATTTTTTGCACCCAGTTAGAGCTGTAAGGGCTGCATAGGAAACTGTTTTTCTGCATTTTTGGTGTTAAATTCAAGTTAGATTATCTCAGATACAGTTAAAATAATTAATCTCCACTGTCTTGCTTTCCACTGTCTTTAAACAGGATATTTAAATACCTGCTTCTGTCTTGCAATGTTTTTAGAGTCCCAGCTTGCCTGTCTCACTCCTCAGAAACTCTTTGTAATATAAACTATTATGTTCTTTATCCGAAGGACTCAAGCATGAAGTCTGCACCAGGGCTTTGATTTGGTACTTTGGCATGACAATACTATGGCAAGGAATTCACAATTAAACAGTGTAATGAGCTTTCAAGTGTAGTTCAGAGCTGGATGAGCTATAAGTGACTGAACAGGTGGTTTCAACCAGCAAATTACTTGAGAACTCAGCAATGCTTATAACTCATGTTCTTGGATGAGGCATAGCTCCAAATTCCTATCAACCATGAACTTTGTACACAGCTGCAGTATATTTTAATTGATCTTCCCAAAGATCTATGCATGGCAGAATTTCAAGAGTTATTTCTGAGAGGGCAGAAATTGTGACACTTCAAAGAGAGTTTGTTCTCATAAAGAATTTTCAACAAGTCTGAAAGCAATCCTTTGAGATATCTTAAGATATTTGTGCAAATTTTGAAGGATCTCTGAAAAACATTAGTCATAAAATTAAGCACAAAGAAAATCAATCCTCTCTTTTTTCAGTTTCCAGACTGATGCCGATAATGATCCTGGGAACTTACCAGCTCTCATGACTTTGCTGTCAGAGGCAGTATATCTAGATACAGTGAATGCTATAGAAGAAGTAGAAAAGCTGTCTGGAAGAGCTAAGTAGAAACCTTTGGCAAATAGCATAGTCTTCAGAAAAGAATAATATTTGACAATTGTCATCTTCTATGAAATGATTTGGAGTTTAAATTCTCTTCTGCAACAGCCACTGATCAAAGTGACTCAACTTTCCTGCACTTATTAAGGCTGTCCTTCCATACAGTCAATCCCAAACTGTATTTCTCATTGGTTCATCATTATGAGCTCCATGACACTGCTGTAGACAAAGTTTTCAATAATGTGTTCTGACAAAACTTGAAGAAAATAAAACCTGATGCACTTTCCTCAAGAAAGCAGAATTTATGTCTAGGATAACCTCAGGGAAACAGGAGATGTCAGTGAAGGCTACAGTTCTGATGATGATGACTTGAGGTGACTTGGCTTTCTTTCCTTTCTGGGTCATCTTGATGTGAAAGACAGAGACATCTCTGAAATCTGCTGAAGAACCACCCAGCAAGAGACTGTACATACACAAATTCCTTATATCTACTGTATGGCAGTTTGTTTTGCAAACGGAGCCCACAGCAAGTGGAGACTGAGAAGTCTTTAACTTTGATTTAGCTCCTTGCTAGCCAAAACTTGAGTATCCTACTCTAACAGAAGAAGGTGTTCCTGCTCATGGCAAGGGTTTTGGAACTAGATGATCTCTATCGTCCCTTCCAACCCAAATCGTTCTATAAAGCTGTGACTATCACTTCCACTATTGCTGCTTTTAGCTGGTAAGGATTCTTAGCTCGTGTCTTGGTAGCTTAGTAAAGTGATTGGGAAATGTAGAGATATTTGTGAACGTATATATCCCAAGCCAGCTAGAAATCTGTTGGAAGACTTTAAATAAAGAACTAAGCCTCATTTTCACAATTTAAAGGTGTTATCTCAAGTGCAAAAGGATAAATAATATGCCAAATATGCAAAATTTTCAAGTATACAAGAAGGGAAAAAATTAACTATTCCTCATGTCTCATGAGTAGAATGCCCAGCAATTGTTTCATCTAGGGGCTTTTTTTAATAAATCATGGATTCTGAAATACAACTATTGAAATACTCTCTTTAGCTGAGAGTTAGCAGAGACCAACTCAATGGAGAAAGTCTGGAACTAAAAGCTGTCCTTATTTAAAGGAAGATGAATATGTTTTAATTGTTTTCTGTAACAGAATTTTTGCAAGAGGTCAGTGTAAATGCACAGTAAACAAAGGAAAGAAATTAGCCTAAGAGGCTTAAGAGAACTTTTTTTTGTTTTCTGCAAATATGACAGTGATGGTTTAAGTCAGGTTTCCTCAAGACAAAGTAATTCATATTTATGGACAAAATCAATTTCTGACCTCACTTATTCTGGCTAAACAGAACTATGTGTTTTACACAGAAGGATGGGACTGTCTCTTTTCAGCTTCACCACCCATTGCGTCTGCCTTATGATGAAATTGAGTGTAATTTTCTAAGCAGCATTCATCTGGAAACAAGGTCACTTGGCTATAAATATTCATTATGAAGTAATGCAGTCCCAGGAACATTCATGCAAACCAATTGCTGTAGTGACCCAATCACATAGAAACATAAATACAGAGTTAAACAATGATTTTGCTTCTTGCAAATGCATAAGGCACTTCTTGAGCTATGCACCTGTTGCATTTTCAAGTCTACCTAACATTTTTCAATATTTCAGTGGAGTAAAGTGAAACAATTTTTAACAAAGAATTAAAAAAAATCTGTCAGTTTGATGGTGGAAATAAAGAGGTTCGAATGTTTACAACAGATCATACTGTTTGAATAAAATACATTGTCTTGTTCATGGAAGACTCTGTTCACATGCATGCTTGCCAGAGAAATCAGAGTTCATTAGTCAAAATCATATTTATTTTTTAAAAAACTTGAAACATTTTCATCAAATCCTACATTTGGTTGTGATATGAAAGGCATTTCAGAGCAAAGAAATCAATACCCAGACTGCAGTGAATAAAATACATATTTGACATTTTCAACAATACTGTCACATGCTTCCATCTCCCTTAAAGAAAAAAAAAATTACTTGCCTGACACATAAAAAACTAAATTAAAAATTTAACTCTAACTGCCTTGATAAACATAAGCCCTATCCCTGACTCCTTGATCTTCAGTTCCTAAGTGCTGTTTTAAGAAAAGCACTGAGTGAGGTTGACCAGTAAGATGATTGACACATTGTTGGTATAAATAAAAATTTTGCATGGACACAAAAACACAGTGGGAGCATTTGTACATAACGCACAGATGACCAGGCTTGGAAATGTTACTGCTACTTAAGGAGCCTTCACCGTGAATCCATGTTCCATGTGTTTTTACTCCATGAAAGCAGAGAAGGTTTAAAATACTACAACTGAAAATGAATTATCAAACACAAGCCTATTGACATCAAAGGGCTGGAAATATGTTCTTTTGTTTTCCATTACCACAATGTTTTCCATTACCAAAACTGTTTCCAGTCACCAACATGCATATTGAAAACTTCTAGAATTCCTGAATTCATGTCAATTGAAAAGACTCCGAAAATTTAAAAACTTTAAAATTCAGCTTCTTCATCAGGTTTGACTAAGACACTTGTGGTAGTTCCAATCCTAGATTATGTTTAACAAAAAAGAAGAACAAAAGAAGGTGGAAAGTACTTGAAAGCTGAAGCAACTCTGGCTTTCATTCCCACTGCTGTTGTTTTCACCCCACTTACTAATGTTGTGAGTTTCTTCACCATTTACTGACAGCAACTAAGGTATGTCAGGTTCCCTTTCAGTCCAGTTATGACCACTGCCCATGTCTCCCTTGGCTCTGAATTAAAACATGCACACCTGATTCTAAGTGCATAGCTGGTGCAAAGTTTCCAACCAGTCCCAGCCCAGGTTAGACACCACTGCAAGGTCCTGGTTTACAGCTTAAGTAAATCATGAAGATTTTCTTCCTTAGCAGCAAACATACTTAGTGAAACACTGGCTATGGCAGAGCTCGAGATAAGAATGATCCACTCAGGCTCTACTTTTCTCAGACAGCAATTAAAAATTCATTTTGTGGTAAAAGCAACCACCATAAACCCCATAAATTCCCCAGGAAACATTGGAAGAATCTTGATCCTAAGAACTAAACAATCAAAACCCCATGAAAACTGGGAAGCTTTGGGGCCTTTCTCAGTTAAGCTGAGTACTCAGTTTCCAGCTACTGTGGCAATAAATGCATTATAAATGCAAAAAAACCTTACAGACGTCATCTTGACAGAATAGCTTGGTAAGATAAGAACATAAAGTGTTTGATTAGTGTGCAACAAAGCGGATACTTTTCCTTTCAAACTTTGGTTTAAAAGCAGTAGAGTAAGTATCTTTTAATTCAAGCAAATTAACATTTTTTTTCCCACATACAAGAAAATGTCTGGGAATATTTAAAGACATCTTTTGGTAATCTTGTCTGGTTTCTAGTTCAGGTGGAGGAGGCATTAGAGAATTACTTCACATGTAACATAAACATTCAGCTTAATTTAAACAAGAATGAAACAACTTTTGATCTGTTTTGGTTTCAAATACAAGATAAAGAGCACTGCTAAGAAGTAAATTAATGCCTTCTGTTTTCTACAAGTGCTGATGGGTTACTCTTCTTGCTCATCCAAATGATTCAAGACAATTTAGTTTCTTGTGTAGCTTTATTTTCCAGAAAACAAGAGATAAAACTTGAATTTCTGAGTTAAAAAAACCAAAATCTTAATTTTTTTCTGATAGAGCACAATTGAACTCACTTCGCTTAAAATTCTGCTTATAAAAAATCTGTTTTATTTCAGAGCTAAATCAAGGGAGGACTTAAATCTGGAAAAGTAAAAAAAAAAAATTTGTTTCTTTTTACATAGCATATTTTTACATAGCATATTGTTGTGGGTTGGA
>VYZS01095586.1:0-13506 GCA_013400695.1 Neodrepanis coruscans | reverse complement strand
AGAATTAAAAATTAAATGGTTACATAAAGCTACAATGCTTTTCAAAAGTCATTGGAAAGACAAATCTTTTCCTGGCAGTTAGAGAGCTCATTTTTGTAGTATCAAAATGATACTACAGAAAAACACTATCAAAAACACTTTATGGAATAGCTATGGTATCATCAGTTTGTATCTGAATACATCTACTAGAAGTCAAAGTGATAACTTTATTTGAAGTAGTTCACCAAAAATATAGAATCATCTAAATTTTGGATGCAAGCCCACTTTTAAAAGTAAGTAGTTTTGCAAGTTNTGCAAGCCCACTTTTAAAAGTAAGTAGTTTTGTAAGTTATATCAGTTTCAAAAATATTTTCAAACAAAGAACTGCCTAGTTGAAAAATGTTATGGAGCAGGAAAATGCGGCACTTATATAACTAATACAACAGGAGATGTATGGTGGGTATATATTTCAACATCTGCACTCTGTGACTGCTCCTTGAAGTTAATGAGCAGAATCAGGTGACCCAACCCCTCTGTTGCATCAGCACCAAGGGATATCAGCTTACCTTTTATTTACTTAAGATTTCCTCTTCAGGCACAGAGAAATCAGCTTTTAAATGTGCTCAGGAGACCATTAAGTCTTTTTTTCCATCCAAAAGCATAAACTTTTTTCAAAGGCTTTTTTTTTTTCATACATAAGCAACTTTCCCTGACTTCACCTCTTAGTTGCCTTCAAAGTTTTCACAGAAATGTCAAATTTCTAACCACTGTTTTGGGGTTTAGTGTTTGCCTCACAGTATTGAAAAGGGCAAGTCACTTAAAGTCTCCCCTTGCAGCAGGTTGATGATTTCTGGTCTTAAAGACAAACACACAACTAAAAAAAATTGTGGCAAACACAGTAATTTTGGCAGCAGCAGCCATTAATATAATGATAAAAATATCTAAAATTTCACATTGCACTTCTATGAAATTATAGAAACTTGATAACAACTGCAGAACATGAATAACATGATATAAAAAGAAACAATTAACAAAAAGATGTTTGACCTCACACATGACACTTGTAACACTAGTGGATGGCAAAAACAGGTTACATTCTTACAGCAATATAGAATAAAAATGCCCATTTATGGACATTGGTGTAGCAGTTTGACAAGTGTAAACAGCTAAAACTGCACAGTTGTGAGAGAAAGCTTTCGATAATGACAGTGTAACTATGATTAGCATGATCTCTGTTATTCAGGCAAACAAGTGCCAGAAAAGGTTGTCTCCAAGCACAAAGCTACTGACCCAAGATGTCAGTGACGCAACAGTAAGACATTAACACATTTCTTAAGTGTAGAGGCAAAGAACCACTTAGTCAAAATGAACTTCCCTAAAGAAAAGTTCACCTAATTGACCAGTGCTGCAAAGATGTCAGTGATTTTAGTGATGGGGATGACACTTATGGAATTCAGGCTCAACAGATTAATATGCTTTAGACTAAAAAAGAAAATAGAAAAGCAGACTCACTGGGTCATTTTACTAGATACAGTTGAAAAGAAAAATGGTGACCTGAGGCTGTGTATTGACCCAAAAAAATGTGAACAAATAGATAAAGAGAGAGAGTATTTCCATTTGCTAACTAAAACAGACACAGGCACTACTGGACTGAAATTATTTCCAAAGCTAGATGCATCCCCAGGCTTTTACCAGATACCTCTAAGTGAGGAGACTGCAGAAGCTCTGAACTTTCAATGCACCATTTGTCCGTCCCTGTTTCAAAGGGGTCACATCTGTCACTAGAGCCTGAGCCAGTCCACAGAACACAAAACAGTACAACTGCTTGAAGAGCTGAACACTGTGAAACTGTTTTGCCAGGGTACTGAGTCTGTAGGGAAAGCTGAATAAAATATAAAGGACTCAGGCCTCTAAAAGCAAGTCAAGACAAGAGTTTGAACTAGACAAAAACAACTTTTCTGGTCAGGAAGTTATTGCTAATGACTATGAAGGACAGACATGTCAAATTTCAGCCAAACACCTTAAGTTAACACCTTTTAGCATCACAAAATATTACCTGTATTTGTATCACTGTAGTATTTAAATACTAACCAAATCCAGAAGTGGCTACTGGACAAAGTGGCCAAATCAGGGTCAAGTCTTTCACTGACAAAGTGACAATGACAGTGGATTAAAGAGAAAGAAGGAAATGCCCAACCAAAACATCAAGACTGGTATTTCTGACAGTCAAAATCAGGTACAACTACTGCTACACAGCCTTACTTTCACCAAATCCACCATCCTCTTTGGTATCAGACCCCCCTACTGTACAGTAGTCTCCTTCAAACTTACAGCAAAGTACTATTTTAAGTCTCCCACAGCATGTGTTTGCTTTCTCTTACACCCTCAGTTTAACTTCTTAACATCCCTATTAGATGATTTTCAGTTACTGTCTTTACACACTGAAGTTCTCTCAACTTGTTGCCATTTTACATCTTTTATCATAATATGCTCTTTGTCTCTCCTTTCAGAATAGCTGGAACACATCTAAGGATCCTGCCAGATGTGAACCACTGCCAAAATCTCAGTGTGGCAGCACAAACTTGCTTATGAGTAAATTAAAGAGTTTACCAATGCCTTGAGGAAAACTGGGATTCAGCACCAGAAATCTCTGATACCTCTTTAATGGTGTGATCATACTCTGAAGATTTCAGACTTCCATTTACTTGTCTCTTTACTGTCTTAAACAGACAGGACCACAGTTATGAAAAACAGCTCTAAGAGATTTCCTGCAGAGGGGCATTACCTTGAAAACTCTGCATGGGAAAGTCTGTATTCCAACACTTCTGGCTATTCCTTACAAGCCACCTTTCCAGTGGTGCTGAACTCCTGTCTCATCAGTAGAATTTAGAAAGAAAACACAGAATTAAAGCCCAATTTGCAATAAAATCCTCATCTTTTCATCTCAATGAACATAATTCGTCAATATTTACTAATATTTGGCCATTTAAGAAAAATATTTAGTTCCCCAACTCAAGAGCCAGACACATATTTCTGCATTAGAAAAGTGATTATAGGGATGATATTTTATATCCCGTGGTCATGCATTCAGAATCATGTTTAAACAACCATTTACAATACAACTGCTGAGTATTTTACTAGGTGAGTACAGTGTCTAATAAACTTTAGGATCTACTACCAAATATGAAAACAAAGTAAATTGGAATATTAATAGCACTATCTCCATTTGCAAAGTGTTATATCCAGAAGAGAGATTAGCCACTTATAAAAACTTCATGCAGCTACAATTTAACATAATGCAAGTTCCTGCTGTGTTCTCAGCTAGCACTAACATGATGAAATTAAGAAAAAGAAATTTTAGGAACTTTTTCATAACAGTAGGGTATGCCATGCTACTGAACTTGCAAAATAAGATATAAAAAACCCTCACTGCCTGATTAATTTAAATCAGAATGAAACAATATTCAAAATGAAGAGCCTCAATCAGCTTCCACTGCAGTGTAACTAAAACAAGGATGTATTGGATGATTGTGGTAGGAAGAAGAGAAGAATCATGGCAGGTGCTGGACCAACCTGTGTTTGCATTTGTGTTCAAACACTACTTCAGCACCTAAAATTCTGGTAACTTCATGCCTTTAACATCTGCTCCTGTTCAACACTTTCTGGTTCAAACTTCTGTGCAAACAAATCTATCCTCTAGCTGTGCATCCCTAAATGCTTTTTCAAGGCTTAGATGTGCACTTCCAGTTTCTATGATTCTTGTTCTAGTTCACAGCTAATAAGAAACTGAGGATTCCCAGTTATCTGTGCATTATCCAATGAAGTAAATCTGCACATTTGTGCTCTTACTCAAGACAGCTATTAAAATAAATAAATAAATCTTACTTCAAGCTCGTGAATACCTCCTATAGGCTATAAAGAGGCTTAAGCACATGCATTAGCACTTTGCTGAAAAGAGGTCATTTCCTGAAAGGAATATATATACACTTGGGATTTACTTATGTAAATACGATTTCACACACATACTCTCCACCCAGGGAAAAGGCGTCCAATAATTGGTATGTAAAACACGTGCTTGTACCTAAACGTAAAAGCACTTTTGCACACTGACTTTTATACATCCTGGTCTGACCAGAGGCATGGCTTAAATTAAATGCCAAGCTTCTTTCCTGAGTTTGAATGAATTAACATTAGTGGCCAGATAATAACCTCAGCATAATGGCACACTGAAGCCTAAGGCAACGTTTCAGGAGAATTTTCTTAGAAATTCAAGCCTGATAGAAGATGCTAATGAGTTTGGAGAAGTAAATATAGCTCTTTAAATAGCAAACGACAACTTGTCTATAACAGTAAGTTTCTCAGCACATTTACAAACGTTTTCTCTCCCAAGCTATAAAGTGACTTTCATTTAGTTGGACTTTAGCTCTCAAGAACAATCACTATCCTCACACGCCAACAAAGACAGTGCAAATACACACGGGGAGCGCCAATGAAATGCTCGTTAAGGCCTCACAAGGAAACCACACAAACACCTTATTAAATAAGTTTAATTAACTGGCTCTTTACTAAATCATACAGCGCCCAGCAATGCTGAGAGGCAAATTCCCTACTCAAAAGCTCCGCTTTTCTTCCCTGAAGGAAAGCAATATTTTCTCTTTTATTCTCACAGAGCACAGCCCCAGCAGCAGCTGCTGGCAGTGGCTGGGGCACCTCTCCTGACTTCTTCACAGCACGGCTGAGTCAAGGCTGACCCACCTTCAGCAGGGAGAAAGGGCTGAAGAAGGTTGGGTTCTTCATGAACTCTCACTGTAGCACCTTCTCCCACCTTCAAGAAGCAGCGCAATCTCCGATTTATCTTACACTTTCAGAAGGAAAAATTCCTATATGTGGTGCCTCACTCATACATTAAGCCTAATGCAAACGCCTATTGGAGAGGATGCATTTGTGACAGTCAAAGCTGTCCCAGAAAAAGCCAGACCCTCTTTACAAACCTTAGCCCCGGACAGTCTCTGAAGGTGATACAATTCTCAGCTCCAAAATCAAAATTTGATTGCTACAGCAATCAAAACAGAAACCCGTATTTCTTCACATCAGCACTTTCAGAGCATGTGAAGTCACTGGAATATCCATTAATTTTAATGTACATTTAAATGACCGGCATTAAGAGGCCATGCAATTTTCTGCCAAGTACTTTGTTTTCCCTGCCGACTGGGGTGGGAACAGTCCCTTCATGAATTGCTACTGATTCCGCTCTTGCTTCACTCTTGAGATACTTCCGTATCTCTCACGGCTCCAATCAACTACCCTGGGAGAGAGGTTGGCAGGACTGGACCAAACTAAACAATGAAGAGTCTTTCAGGAGTAATCTTCTTACAACAGTCAAAGAGCACCAGCAATACCAGCAGAATAAAAGGCAAAATTATTTTTCTTTATTCCTTGGAATGGCAACGACAGCAGGAATCGCAGATAAGTTTCAACCACCCCCCACCCTCCACCCCAAAGGGGGAGCAGGGCACGTTTTAATAAAATATCCACGACCATCAGGGTCCGAGCAAGAAAACAAGAAGCGTTGAGACCCAGCACATAGAAAACCCTGTTGGGATCATGCACTATTTGCATCCCTGAATCACTTCAGAGAAGATCTGCCTTTGTCAAAGGGACTCTCTGATCACAGAGGTTCAGCTGTAAGAAAAACCAGCAGATCATTCAAATGACCTCTCTGCGGAGCCCGACCTGCTCCTCATCTGTCCCTTTAATCACGATAACGAGCACCTTGTGCAGTCCAGGTGACAGGGCTTCTGTCCAGGCTCCGCAGCCACCACCGCACAACTCCAGTGTAATGTAAAGGAGGCTATTCCTAAACACTGTCACTGTATTGATGATCTTAGAGATTTCCCCGCTCCCCAGATTCCTTTCCAAGCTGAGACTGGGACATCCCCTCTCACAGAGAAGCCCTTTAGCACAACGCAGTAAAATTAAGATGCATTTGAAAAGATCATCACCGTTAAGGAAGAGAAAAAGGAAACTTTCCTTGCTTCTCATCTTAGCCAAAGGCAAGCTTGTAAGGTTTTCCCACCATTAAAATAAACAGCGGAGAAGGGATGGCGGTGGGGTACAGCGAAATTTTAAATCAGCGGAGAGACAGCGGCAGCGCTTAAAGGAAAAGACAGCAGCAAAGAGGGGGAAGGGGCAGTTCAGTTCACACGGCGGACAAGACGACACTTCGCTTGGGAAGGAGTTGCAGCCGCCGCCTGAGCAGCCGCAGCCCGTGCGAGATCAACTGGTGCCTCCGCTGCGAGCCCCGGCCGCCCCCCGGCGCCAGCGCCCCCCGCTTACCTCCGCACAGCAGCGCTCCGAGCAGCAGCGCTCCGAGCAGCAGCCCGGCAGCCCCCGCCNCCGTGCCGGCCCTGCCCCAGCGCCGGGCAGCGCCCGCCGGGTGCCCCGGAGCCGCTGAGCGCTCCCCGCGCAAAACTTTTCAAGAGGGTGGGCGAGGTCTGGGAGCCGGCGCGTCCCCGCGGCCGCTGTCCGGCTCCGCTGCCCCGCCGTCCCCGAGCGCCCTCGGCCGCTTCCCCGCCTTTATGAGGGGCCGCGGCCGCGGCGCGCTCAGACACTTTTCCCTCGGCAGAGGGAGGGATGAAGGGAGGGGGCACCGCCGAGCCCCACCCTCGGGGGGCGTGAGGGGACGCAGCTGAGGGAGCGATGGAGCGGGACATGGAACGGGACCCGGGTTCCCCCGGGAGGAGCCGGGCGAGGTGAGACACCGGCTCCGAGCGCCGGGGTGCGAAGGTGCCATGGGCTTGTGCCGAGAGGGCACGGCTGGAAGGGGACGGGAGAGGTTCCTCTCTGGCATCACCGCTTCAGCCCCGCTGTAAAGCAGCGCACAGTAAAAAGAGAAAACAGAAAGAAAAAAAGCCCTGTCAAAACACGACATTTCACCGTGCGCGTTTCCCTCCAGAGAGAGGGGAGCCCACTGCGAATCAGCTTAACCCGTATGTTTCACCCAGCTCTGCCCTCGCCTCCTCATCCTCCTGCTTGTGCCTTTTGTCCACGTTTTCAGTTCCATCTTCTAAATACGTTTCACAGGCAGAATTTCCATCCCTATTCATATAATTTGATGCTTTCCCCTGGGTTATCTTGGATAACTTCAGCTGGCACCTCTTCCTCCTTCTTGTGGCAAAAATGTAAATATTTGTGGCCCAACAGTAAACGTACTTTCAATAATATTTACGGCAGCCGTGCCACACAGCAAGCAAGGGCAGCTTGGGGACAAGTGGCGAGTATTTGAAATACTTCAGTTTAAGAGGTTCTGAGTGCAAAAATCATCTGAGCAGGGAAACAATCACACACGCACAATGACAAAGCAACACCTGAAAATGGTTGCGTATTTCCCAATCTGCTGCTTTTATCCTGAGAAATCGGGCTCCGATCCTTCAGGCAAATGCAGCCAGTCCTCTGTGACTGGCTAATCAACTAAAGTCAGTGAGGTTCTCTCTGTAGTCAGTTCCTGATACACGTGCCAAAGTTTAGTTAGATATAACCCTAAATTAAATGAATAAAACATATTTTGGCTGACTTTTAAAAGCCTATTGTTCATGCAAGGTATTATCCTTAGTTTGGTAAGTCAAGTCAAGAAAGAATACCTTAAACAGAGATTTCCGAGGAGGAACTGCAGAGAACTTTGTCAGGAGTATGCTTTTGTACTACCGTGGTTTACATGATTTTATTGTCAGTAGCAGATAATTCAAACGTGGAAAAAAGCAGAAGGAGGATATATAGACGCACTTTTAACATAATTTTTCTCAAAGAACATAAAGAAGCATTTCTTGGTGAAAAACCCATTCAAAAGTGTGTAACAGCTTTAGTCTCTTCTGCTTGATTGTAGATTTTGCTAGACACTACAAATACTTGTTAGATGAGTTTAAATATAAGAATCCAGCAGGAGACAGTAAAACACAGCAGCCATCAAACATTTATGTTCTGCACTTGAATTTGGAGATAATGTAGACAATTCATCTCATTTATGAGAGAAAGCAGACACAATGACAAGAAATGCTGTTTCTTTCCAGTGCAACTTTTACTAAGGGACCAAAACCCAATCCTATCATCATCCATAAACTACCAACATCTGACTTCCTTGAATTGTGAAGAAAATTTCATTATGATGTAAATTAGATGGAAAATGAGACTATTCAGAAATACTGACAGGTAATATAGGTCTTATTCATGAAGTCCAAACTGGAGTATATGTGTTATTTGCATAACATGCTCTGAAGAAAGTTTTGGAAGTTGCACATTGATCCCATTGGCAGAGACTTCTATGGAAAAGAGATAAAAGTCAGCTACCAAGATGATGCAAATGGCAAAGTCTGGCCAGGATAGGTTTTGCTACAATTATTCCTTTGAAATTTGATTTCTTGTCATTATAGGAACAGTAATTCAGTGGCAGAATTTTCAATACAGCCTCTGCCTAAGATGATTTATTTATGCTTGCATTTTCAAAGGGAACTGAAGGAGTTAAGTACACAAATCACAAATTCAAAGAACCCACATTAATTTATTTCTTAATGCATTCATAATGAAAATATGGGTTGCTGCGAACAATTTACAGCAACAGCACATTTAAAACCAAGCACAAAAACAGAGAAGTGTGTCTGAAGGCAGGGGAGAGGAGTCCTGAAAGAGAAAACTGTAACACTGGGATAAAATGGTAGAGAAAATGTCATCACTTATATACTTATATTACTTATTACTGACATAGTGAGTGAATAGCATGGACTTAATTATTAATAACATGTAACTTAATTTTCCATAGATTTTGTGACAACTTTTTTGGTTTTGACTTGTAGTCAATATTTCACTGACAGATTCTCTTAATGTAGTTACTCTACTTTTTTCTCTACAGAACTCTCAGGGGCTTAATTTTTGAAGTCTTTATTGGCTCTCACGATTTTAATAGGCAAAATGGAAATTTTCAGTTTTACATATGGCATAGTCCCTACAATAAGTGTAAGGAAATAAGGAATGTGCTCCAAAGTTGAGTTCTTAGGGTCAGTCAGCCCCCCAAAATTTTCATGTGTACCCTATAATGTACTTGAGGCTGAAAATGCCACCTTTGAAGTCTTTCACAGCCCCTTCTTTACGTTTTGCCAACCATATTGTTGATGTCAATTCACTGACCCAATTCTAAAAATTGAAAGCAGATCGAAAAATCCATCAAATCAAAGCTCCTGTTGCCATGTAGAGATAGCAATTGATAGTGGAACTCTTCAACCCTGGCACTGGGGTTTTTTTGTACCTTCTGTATTTTGTCAATGTTCCTATTGCATCCATGCAAAAGTTCTGTGAGTTGAATGTATCTTCAGCTCATAGAGGGAAAAGCTATATATATTCTACTATTCTTTAAATTAATAGGACTAGATGAATAGCTTTCTCATTTAATGTGTGCCTCTCTGCTGACTCATTTGGAATTATTGAGAATTATACTTTTCATAACTCAGTCTCTTTAAATATAGAATTTTAAATCCTTGGAATGTGATAGTGACCAGTTCACTGTGAGGGTCCATACTGAAATTTTATTCTCTGTTGTCCCATGTATACAGGTCTCCAAAAGCAAGAAAGGGAGAGCAGTGAAACCCAAAATCTGCCAGAGATCTGAAGTCACAGAAAGGTATAAAGTTCAGGTTTTTTTAAGCATTCACTTTTATCCCATCTTTGTACCTGGGTGCATTATCATCTCCCTTCTGTCTTCTGTGCTTTGTTTTGCAGTCAGGATTATTGCCATTTAAAGTGATTTTATTATACTTCAGTGTCAGCAGCTATCCTTGTAATAGAGATATAACTTGTAGCTCTCACAGTTAGTCATTCATGCTGCATGGAGGCAGCAGGCCTGGGTTTATATTCACTACATCTGAAATGTGTTGTTCTACCACAGTGCCTGGCATTGCCATCTCTTTGGCTGACAAATGCTTTCAACAAGGACTAGGGATCACAAGGTACCATTGCTTACAAAAGGAACCGGCTCACCTGGTTGCTGTGATCTTTCCTAGTACACAATATGTATCTATTGCATGAATGAAAAATTTGGGGTGCCATGGCTGCATATCCATCAGCTTTGGAGCTTTTTTGACCAGAAGACCGCTTGTCAAAATGCAAATCAGTATGCAAATAAACAGTAGATATTCAAATCACTGATATCAAAGAAATAAATATGTGGCCATCCATCTACCATTCAACAGTGCTACCAAAATGAGGTAAATTTTGGTAGCGATGCAGACAATGTGCCATGTGACTAAGATGGTTTTATTCACAATAAGTTTAATAAAGTAAGGGAAGTGTCTTCCCTCTAACTCCACCATCTGCCAAATTCATCAATGAGAAGCTTCTTAGAAACAGGTCCAGGACAGCCACGACAAGGTAAAAACAAAAGCTCTTCCAAATTTTCATTATCTGAAATTTCTGAGGAATCTGATATTTTTTCTCAATGCACCAAGAATCTCCATACCAGTGGGAGCTGCACTGAGTCAGACCAAAGGGTCACGTGGTTTATTCCTGACAGTGGCAAAAATTGGATGCCTTGGGAAGAGTACAAGAGGAAAATAGTGCAGTGATGATCCTTTCCCAGGCTCTGAAGATTTGAAGCTCAGATAATTCCCAAACCAACAGTTGTATCAACATATTTGATCTATTTCTCTCCCCTGAATTTCTCCAATTCTCTTTGAATCTGTCTACATTTTTGAGCATCCACAAATCTGGTACCTATTCTAAGGCCAAATACCAGTGTTTTTATCCCTAATTAATAATACATAATAACTCCTTAATTGTTTTAACTCCAAAAGTGTGGTAACTATATTGTAATAGTAAGATTTCAAGACGTCCAGAGTTGTAGTAAATACTCAGCTACAAGTAGCATTTGGTAATATTGGCTTCCAGAGACATAAAGCACTACTATAACTTCATCATTTGAGGACAGCAAATGTGACAGGATTTGAACAGAGCCAAGACTAAGTATTTGTTTTTATAAAGCAAATACTTACTGAAATCCCTGGCAGTATTATTTTTTTTTTCATCTGTAAAGATTCTTCTCTTTGTTTCTCTGTTTTATTCAAGAGTTATAACCTAGGACTACATACTCTTGGGAAGGACCATTCTTTCTATTGCAATGGAAGTCTATAAACCAGAAATATCTGTGTCTTATATAACACTTTTCATGTGTATATTTTTTAGCGTTTACATATATGAATAACCTTATTTCTGTTCCTTCTTACTGCTTCACTTCTATTTATTTGCATAAAGTAAAATAAATCACAGAATCACAGAACATGCCGAGTTGGAAGGGACCCACAAGGATCATCCAGTTCAACTCTTGGACCTCCCCAAGAGTTCCACCATGTGTCTCTGGTGGGATTTAAGTAAGAAACAATGTAGTATGTTTTCTGCAACGTGAATTAGTGTCCTGGTTTCAGTTTTAAGACAATTATTTGTCTTCATTTGTACTTAAGAATCAAGAATTCTCTCATACACAATATATTGCGAAGGTGTTTCTCTCTTTGCTCCTGCACATTTTGGAATTGCTCTTGAAGCTTTGAAATGCATCTCATCTGTTGCAGGCTGCGTTTTGGAAGAGGAGATCTACTTCAACGTGGATAAATCGCTAAACCGGGTGAACCCCTTAGCACTGAGCTGGAGTTCAACCCTTGCTTTGGACGCCTTGTAGCGATTCTTGGTCCCTGATGTTGCCGTTCCGCATCCCCGATGTACTGGGATGTCACATCCATTGCCCTCGGAGAGCCGCCGGCCGCGAGCGGGGACCCCTCTCTGTGCGGGCAGCTTTAAACCCGGGGCTGCTCCGAGTGCGGCGTGTCCCGGGGTTTGGGATAACGGGATGCTCCTGGTCGGGGTTTCCCGGGAAGGCTCCGCAGTTCCCGCAGCGCCGCCTGGTGCTGAGGAACGCGCGGTGCCCCGGCACCGGGAGCGCTCCCGATCCTGCGGCACAGCCAAACCATCTCCCCATCGCGCTCCCATCGGGATGGATTATTTGGTCATAACGGGCATATTATCCTTGCTTAATGGATGGAACGCGCCGCTTCTTCCTAGGCATTGTCAGGCTTTGATGCAGCACAATTAGAAGAGGTTTTCATTTAATTACCCGGCATAATGGGACCTGAAATGCTGAAATTCAATCTTTCATATAACTCCTGCTTCTCAGCAGTCCCCAAGGCTTTTGGGGATAATGTTCCAAACTAATGCATATTAGTTTATAAAGAAAACGTTGCAAAACAAATATGGTCTTACAAGAGTATAATACTTCAAATTGCTTTAGGTGGTGTTTGATTACTGTGGCCAATAACTGTTGTAAATTGGTGAAGACGCAATTAAATAGTCCTAGTTAAAAATTAATAGTAATTTAGCAAGAAGTAGGAACTTTCAGATGTTACTTCTGCCTGTTTTTATTTTTTTCTCAGTCAAATGAAAGAAACTTGCAACAAACAGATTTTTAATGACACTGTAGAGACAGCTGTCTTTTTAACAATAAGAATGCTGACTCTTGCTTCTGTTAGGGCAGATTAAAAAAACCCAAACAAACAAACAGAATGGAGAAAGTATTAAAAAACAGTTTAGGCAACTAATGGATTAGACAAGTTTTAAGAAACATATGCATGTGCAGCAGAACTGTTTTGTTGCAACATCTTCTGAAGGTTCCAAAGACTGTCCATGCTGAGCTCTCAATAAATACATCCCCAAACTAATTTTTTTGAACTTCAGGGCAGAAACAGAAGGAACTTGAATGTATTTTGATTTGCAAATGTCACCAATCCCACAGATATCACTGGCATGTTAGAGACAAACTTCAAGCAAGAAGCTTTAGAGAAGTTGGCTGTAGGATCAATGGACAACACTCAACTCTGAACACTTCTTGCAGAAACCATCACTGTTACCATAATGAGAATTTTAATTAAAACTGAAAGGCAATATGACTCTACAGAGGAGCCACAGACTATTTATTATGTTCCCATTAAGTATTTGTTGTATGAAGAACACAGTTTGGCAGCTTCTGACATCCCCAGGGTGATGATGTACTTGTACAACACCCCTAAGATCCACAGGAACTCCTGAGGGGTGTGTAAGTCTGTCTGTGCTTCCCGCCTTAGCAGCAGATACATCAGACTTTGTGGTTACAAAAAGCAGCTCAATTTTCTCAAGTGATGTGTTTGATTTAGACTAAGCAGATCCAGGCACAAAGCTCTCCACATAACTGTTCTCTCAATGCTTTCTGCTGTTTTCAACATCTTTGCCAACAGGAGTTGGTAGAAAAGAAACTTAGATGACTAAAGAGAAATAGATCAACCCTTTGTCTGTGTGGTGACTCTTTTTTTTGCTCCAGTCTACATCATGTGCTGGCAGCCCAGAAAGCCAAACGTGTCCTGGGCAGCATCAAAAGCACCGTGGGCAGCAGGGGAGGGATGATTCTGTCCTTCTGTCCCGTGCTGGTGAGATCCCACCTGGGATGCTGCATCCAGCTCTGGAGTC
>VYZS01095580.1:3004-20671 GCA_013400695.1 Neodrepanis coruscans | reverse complement strand
GCAAGGCAAGGCAAGGCAAGGGGTCTTCTTAAGAGCAAGATGATATGACTTTATCATGCCACTGTAAATGAGTAATTAGATAGTGAATACTACAAAGAATTAATGGTCAAAATATTTTGAACTTTATTTTGGTATGGAAAAGTTGTATGCTGAACAGTATAGTACAAAAGTTCAAAGGCATTTCAAGCCCCACAGGTTTGGTGGAATACAGTTTATAGATACAGTACTTTTCAGAAAGGTATATTCATTGAGGGAGAGAGAGAGAAAATTATGCTTGAAGATGTTGAGAAGAGGAGAGCTTTCAAGCATTTTTTTAGTGAAATTAAACTTGTTCTGAGGCTTGGGATGTTTGATTAGACCTAAGCTAAACACACAATTAAGATCTGGTCATTTTTTTGAGGTTTATTTAGATTTTTGTTTTCCCTAAGCCAGCAGAATTTTTTTTGTTAGATTTCTAAAATGAGGATTCATTTAGTCTGTCCACATGACACATAAAATCTTACTGGTTACTAAATTTAAAAGCTAATGGACAGAAATAAAGAAGCTAGTTCCTTTGTAGAGAAAAATCAGATTGGGGGGGGGGGGAGGAAAGATATCAAAATACCACCTACCATGAATGATTAAAAACCAATTAGATTAGATACTAAGATGAAATTAGAACCTCTTGTCTTCTTTGTACACATTTTTGAATATCACTCTATCGGAGAAGTGTTACATGTAGTCACTCATATGTTATCACCATAGAGAAAGCAGACACATTTTCTGCAGCTAAGCCACAAAGCTTCAGCTTTGCAGCTTGTTTTATTTGTGGAAAATATCTATGAGGTTAATTTATAGAATAATTATTGTAACTTTTTAGTATTAATAGATTTGATGTTAAATTGATATTTTACACATGCAATCACATCTTAGATTTGATCCACATTCTACTAAAATCAATGTGATCTTTTATTATTTTAGCAGCATAAAATTTAAGACAAAGCTGTAAGCAGAAAGGGCTACAAAGAAATACAATGTCTGCAACTATTAAGGAAAACAGAGAATAAAAAACCCAAACAAACACAAAGACATCCACTATTTGGATAACAGACTCATTGGTAATTGAGACCTTCATTTTATCAAAGAATTTTTAACTAGTGGCAATGTAGTCAAATCATGGAGTGCTTCTCAAGGAATCAAAACTGCATGGTATCAGCTGTGGGAAACCTATAGAGTTACTCATTCTTGAATATGGAACAGTGGATTTTGTAGATGTACTTTCCTGCTATGCCTAAAATCTTGCTAATAGGTTTCACCTGGATATAGCTGACCTTTTTCTCTCCCTGGACAACTCTTGTCTCATGTTCATGTGTTAACTCTCAGATCCTTCACTATCTTGTCAGTTGACTCCAGTTTATATTGATATTTCTGGTTATTTCTCCAGGTACAGAAATTTACAATTCCTTTTTTAACGTTACATTCCTGACAGCCCATTTCTTCACTTTGTTCAGTACTGTCTGAATAACACTCCTTTATTCCCCTTCTCTCTTTCCATGACTTCCTATACTCAAAATAGAAAAATTAAAAAATTGTTTTTTTTTTTTTTTAGGATCTTAAATGTACAAGCTCCTTTGAAGTAAGGAATGTGAGCTTCAAGCAGGCACGAGGCTGAAGAGTAAAAATCTCAATGACATACTTCTCATTGACTGATTTTGACATTTTTGTGTATGGTACTAGAAGTGATGAACAACACTAGTAGCCTAGAAAAGGTGCCCATTTGCTATCTATGAAACAAAGGTGCTTGCCTTTTGATTCTACTCTAGGAAGCAGGTGACCTAATTTGAATGTTTACAAATCAGAAAATTTAATATATAAGTGCCTTATATAAGTGTCTGTATGTCACTCCTTATTCAAACTTCAATTTATTCTCCAAAATATTGTCAGCTCATGGTGTGTATTATTTAATTTTGTTCGTTTTTGAAGACAAAAATACTTGAACCCAAAAGCTCCTTCTTCTGGTTCTACCCAGGTGTCTTTAGATTTGTTTTAGTCCTTGATCTGGACAAAGGATAGATTATTTGAATACAGATAGATTAATAGATGGTTAGGATTTTTTTTTTACTTCCAAATTCCAATTGTTTCATGAATTGCCTACATTAATATACATAAAATGTCATGAATTTCACACACAGTAAATTTCTATGTAACACAGACATTTAGAGCAATGAAGGAAAAACAAGGCAAAGAGTGTGTTAGCGACTAGCAAAAATTATTACAATCTGATTTCAGAGGAAGAATTTAAAAACCATCATTAACATCATAGCTCTCCTACTGACCAATTCCTGTAGCATCAGCCCACTCTCACTCCTCCCTCTACCAGAAACAACCGTTCTTAAAAACTTCTGTGAAGTACGTGTGCACTAGGGATTTTATCACATCTAAAATTATTTTAAATGTGGATGTAACTGGGCAAATTATTAGAACTTAAATCAAAGTCAAGTAGTTTGAATGATGTTTAGAAATCTGTAAGTTTTTATTAAAATTTTATCAGTTTATAGTATTAGCATTTATTTGCCTTATTGCTGATATTTATTATGGATGTATAGTTCACGGAATACTGGAAAATTACATTAATAAATCACATTAATAATACATCAATAGATCATTGGACCATTCCACATCTTAGGCAACAGGTTTCCCATAAACGAGGAAATACAGATCTAGTCTAATAAAGTTAGTGAGAATTTGATGGTAAATTATATCACCTTTCTCCAGAACTGTTAGTACTTTCTCAGCCTCTTCTTTGGAGGGTAAGCAAACAGCCTTTCATGACCACTGATTTATATAGTTCTGCCCAAAAGAGAGTGATGGAAGGTAGTTCTTTTAATGGGATCTTTCTCTTCCTACTTAATTTCTAACCACCATCACATCACCACCAACACCAAAGAAGTTCTACACAAAGTTTTATTTAGGTATTGCTGAAGATAAACATGTGAAGAAAGCTTTTGAAAAGACTTTCATTTAAAATTGTATAGTTTTTCTTTTATGGGCAAAACATTCATTTTTGTATCATTTCATCAAAATAGTAGATATTCAACAATGTTTTAATAAATTTTTAGATTATATTCTTCATGTATTTTTTTATTTGATGAATAATTAAATATATGCCATAAACATAAAAATGTAAGACAAAATTGCTGGAAAAAAATAGCATGGTTAGAGAATATTTACAATAAGACATAAGTATTATAACAACACTTAGTTGTGTTTTACACTTAGTCCTGTGTAAAGGACTTTCACTGTCTGAGGTTTTGGTTGAGAACTCAGTGTTTTATTTACTGCATGAGCTAACTGATGAATAGAACTAATTTTCTGCACACACTGCAGAACATCTCTGGCTCTGCTTGCTGAGAACTTTGTGAAGGTACCACTTATCATAAAGAGTGTGATAGATGCAATTGATATCCTAGTAGTTTTACACAAACTCAAAACAGTGCATCTGCAGCCATTTGCCAATATTTTTTTGTGTTGTAATTAATGAACCGCAGAAAGGTATCACTGGAGGCAAGGAAGCTGGATATTCTTAAATGTGTAAAGGCAAAAATTACATTTTTCACTAAATTCACAGTAAGCAATGCTTTATGATGTGGTGAAAACATAAAGTCTGTTTTTGAGATCAGAGTCAGCATCTTTGCATCATTTTTTGGCTAAATATTATATTAGGAACTTCACATGCCCTGTGACGCAAAGAAAGGAGAATTATATTAGGCTACAGAGATAGGCAAGTAAGCGAACCATTGACTAGGGCCTGACCTGACGTTAACTGGACAAGATATGTAAAACTACTGGCTGTGACATGAGAAATTTTTAGGTGTAATAGATAGCAGTGTAACACCTGGCAAATGTTAATGATTGTAATATGAAGAACCATCACATTTCACAATTGCTTAGAGGGCAGTTATGTAAGAACTGACTAAATATCACATACTGCTGGGGACCTTTACAAAAGTAGAATTTTTTGAAGCCAACAGCACTTCAATAACTAAATCTCTAACACCAGAAAGGTCAGAGATTATCTTGGTAATGGTATTAGAATAGAAAATTTGGGTATAAATGTAGCAAAATCGAGACTGAAGGGGAAAAGCAATTAAATTACAAGTCTGAGAGGAAATTGAGAGGGAAAAAAGGAGTTATGAGGACAGCTAGAAGTGTCAAGACATGAGAAAGCGATAATAAGGTATGTGATTGGTGTTATCTGAGGTTACCCATTGGACAGCCTTGCTTTTGATCAACACAATCTAAACCAGGGTGATAAACCAGACTTGTTTGTCAGACTATACATGTTTACACAAGCATAAGGGCCAGAAAGCAAAGTGCTGGCACACGCAGACATCTGTATCCCAAGAAAGGAACCCCACGCTGGAGTAGGGTAACAGCGTGTCATGATTTAACCTTTGCCAGCAACCAAGAACTGCACAGCTGCTTTCCCGCCCCATCCCATCCCACTCAGTCTTCCTCCCTGCCCAGTGAGATATCAGGGAGAGAATCAGAAAGGTGAAACTGAAAAAAGTCATTGATTCAGATAAAGACAGTTCAATAGGTAAAGAAAAAGCTGAATGCATAATCAAGGCAAAACAAGGAATTAATTCATTATTTCCCATAAGCAGGAAGGCATTCAGCCACTTCCAGGAAAGTAGGTCTCCATCAAGCATGATGGTTTGGTGACATCAGTAAAATGTCCTCCTCTTCCCTCTTCTTCCCCCAGTTTTAATTGCTGAGCGAGCATTTTATGGTATAAAATAGAAGAGGTCTTTATTCTGTGTAAGTACTGCTGAAAAATAACTAAAAAATCCTTGAATTATCAACAGCTTTCAGCACATATCCAAATCTTTGATCCACTCTATTTGCAATTAGCAAAAACATTTTTTTTTTTTCCCCCCAAGTCAAGTCTATTTTACTTGTGGCAGTAACTGGTAAGCAATTACCCTGTGCCTATCTGAACCCATAGGCTTCTTCTTATTTTCTTCCCATGTTCTATTGACAACAGCGAGTGAAAGGGTGGCTTGGTGGTCACCCGTCAGCCAGCCAAGGCTAACCTATCACACTTGTATATGTGCAGAAATTTCATATTCTTGTCTAAATAAATAAATACAACCAAATAGATATTCTTGGCTTCCTTACTAAATACGGTATCCTTCCTTCTGGAATTCACGTCTAATAGAATCTCATAGAAGAATCAAACACAGGAACAGGTAGATATAAAATAAAATTGTGAATGCTATCTTCTCGACTTTAACTATTTCCCTACCAATATCCAGATAAGGGAAGAAGAAACTATAAGAAGACTGAATCACATCTAATCGTATGGGTTAATATAAAAAGTGAATTCTCTCAATTTCTCTAATACCTTACACTAACAAGTATCTATTCAGAATCTCTCTTCTTTGCTATTTTTTGTTGTTGTTATAGAAATAGTGACAAATGCCCATGACCTAGTCATGACTCAACTCGTAATTTTTTAACATATTTATAATATTTTTCTACATACTCTGGGAAAATTACCTGGAGATATATAAAATAGCCAATGACCATCTTTTTGTGATATCTTAAATGACTTTTAATTTTATAAAGCATTTGAACAGGAGGAGAGAAAATGTAGCTCAAAAACAGTAAACTATATGCATATGTGTTTTTTTCTGTAAAGCTAGACAGCTATATCTCAAAGAGACCATTTTCTTCAAAATCTCTTAAGGACTTTTTCCTGCTGTGCATTTTATCCTTTATGCATTTTATCCTTTATGATAAACAATACAAGAATCATTCTCTTTGATTCTTCTGCCTTTCAGAACAGCTTTTAAACTTTATAGTTTTCTTACAATTTCTTCTCTTCTCTAACAGAACAAATTTTGTAGGTCATTGGAAAGACTACAAAACAGAAAAACAGATCACAAACCCCCTCAAATCTATTTCTAGTTTTAAAACTGTGTCTTGAGAATTTTCAAAAATAAATGATGTGTCATGGATGATATATCAGGAAGTGATATCATTCAAGTGTAACACTGCTATTCCTATGCTGTTGTGCATCCCCGTTGACACTTGTATCCACGTGCGATGTACTCAAATTGCTGAGTTGAAATGAATTCACTGAAGGGGAAAGACCGTACTATTTTCATATTCTGAACTGAAAATTTGCACTGAATTTCTTCTCAATACAATATACATTGTATTGCAATAAACATTGCACAGTCTGCTATTAGCTTGTACTACAAAATGAGAAATAGGACTCAAACTCCTTGTCTTGGATAATTTTTTTAAATACCAGCTGAAAGAGAGTGGTCCCTGGGGATGACAGCAAAATTAACAAACCCTGATGCATACATGTGGAACAAATTCCTTCCATGTCCTTGGAGTCATCATTATACAGGTTCTTTCTTTTAACCTTCTTGCAATCCAACAATGAGTTACACATCTTTATTGTGTCCCAAGGCATAAAAAGCCTTTGCTGAATGTGAAAGTTACAGCAGTATAGGCTGTTATGGGGTTTGGTTTTTTTGTGTGTTGCTTGGGTTTTTTTTCCCTTTCTGCTGAGGATTTTGTAACCTATGTAGGAAACGCAAAATTCAGGTTGGGGATTCCAGCTGAAAAAGATCAAAACCCTGATAGCCTTTTTCTAGTTAAAATTTTCATCCGAAGTAAGATACCCAAAGAATAAAATCTGTTAGAATTTTTTAGGCCTGTGAATATGCATTGTTTATTGCAATATTTCTGATACAGTTACCTGTACCAAGCTTATTTGTAATAATTCCCTCCTTCCTCCAACATCACATTTACGTCCAAACATCTGTGATAAAACAATTCTATTCAGAAGACTATTTAGTTTCTTAACTAATTTATTTCTACTCAAAGACTCATTTGGCCTACATTTGAAAGAACTTTACAAGATTTCAGAACATAAATATTTTCTCTCTTCTCTGGTGTAGGACAGAGAGTTACAGAGAGAATTGGGAGTAATCTGTAGGGAGGGACTGCACAGAATGGTTTATTCATGTTAATTCTATGCTATTTCTTTAACTAGTAGGGACTTTCCATCTGGAATCCACCTGCTATATAAGGGCTTATTTAATGGCACAAATAAACAGTCAGATACTCTTCACAATTCTTTAGCACAGGCTTCTTTGGAGATAACATGTCCCATATGTTTTTTTTGTTACAAAATATGTAAATATTTTGAAAATAAAAATGCAATCTGTTGTTCAGAATGAAAAATAAATGAAATGTGAAGTCACTGTTTAAGAAACATGTCAGTCTGGAGTAGGCAAATGCAGCCACCGTAGGAGTAGGAGAGTGTTGTGGGTTGAAAACAAAGGTTCTGGGAGCTAAAACCCTTTTTTCCTTCCCCCCACATTTTCTTTCTCCTCCGTTTTCAGAGACGGGGAAAGAGTTCTTTTTAGGTCTTTTTTGAGGTTTTTTGAAGGTTTTTGGGAGGCGGGGGTGGGGGGATCGGGGCTGTGTTAAACTGTTTCTCCTGTGTGTTTGAGGAAGGTTGCCATGGCAACGGTGGCGGGTACAGGTGGGGACGGGACCATCCCGCCGCAGCCAGTCCCCTGTGGGGACAGGGCCAGTCCCCGGCACGGCTGCATCCCCCATCCCCACACACAGCGCTGCAGGGATGCCTGCAGCTGTGCCCAGTTTCGGAAGCTGGCAGCCCACGGCCAGTCCGTGCTGGTGCAGGTGTGGCCCCTCCCGGGCCGGTGGGGACAGCCACTGCAGCCCCACGCCGCTTGCCCACAGGCGAGGTGCCTCCCCCAGCCATTTTTGCAGGCGCGGCTCCATGGCCAAGGGCACTGGGGGCTGCTGATGCTGCCGGGCTCTGCCGGCCCCTGGCCTGGGCCTGGCTCGGCACTCTGCGTATGTGCGGTGGGTCTCCCATGTGCATGGAATTGAGTGGAGCTGGTAGCGGCTCTCCCAGGGCTGGAGAGCCGCCGCAGCAGGCGGCCGGGTTTGGCACGGGTCGGGGCGGCCCGGTGGCAGTGCCGGAACCCCCCGGGATGCCAGGCGGGGCCATGGGGGACCCGCATCTCCTGGCCTGGGGTTGACCACATGGTTGAGCTGCCATTTTAGCTCATAGCAGAACCTCTCGCTAGGGGCGGTTCCCAGGCGCTGACCGTCCAATCTGAGGGGTAGTTCACACCTGGGGGATGCCTGTGCCTGTGCGAAGATTGGTCCCCTATAAAAGAGCGAGAGAGGCGGCCATCTTTCTTTTTAGGGATTGGAGCTGCTAGGGAGAACATCTCTGCTTGTCTCAGTGCCGAGTTTTTTCAGCGGCATGGGCCAATCGCTGACTCCAGCGACAGCGACATGGGTTGAGGATCACACGTTTCCATCAGCGGTGGTATTTCCTTATCATGGAACAGGAGGGTAGGGGCAGGGATCCTTTAATTTTTACGGTGTATTTCAAGAGGCTCCGGTAAAGACCCAGCTCTACCCTAACACTTCCCCGCATCAGCCGCTGGCCCCGGAAGAGCTTAATTTGTCTGTTTTTGTGTTTTATTGTCGGTTTTCTGTGTGTGTAAAATAAACCTTGTTATTTGTTCGGGTTTTTTTGGTGTGCGTTGCTTCTATTGGATCTCTCTTGTCAGTACCATGCCGCCTAATGGTAAAACCACGACAGAGAGCCAATGAAATTTCAGATTACCGAAATGTCGAAATCATAAACCTGCACTATTGTGTCAGGGCTTGAAATAGTGATTCGTTCAAGAACATTTATAACTTAATTTCTCTACTGGTATAATGAATTAATGGTAGTTTTGATGTTGAATGCTATGATTTGTGCTTGGAAATGGACTGAGACTGCCAATCAATTCCTCATTAATCATCCAAAGATAATTACTTTCAGTTGCTACCATGTGGACTGGACTTGAACCAGTGTATGATGATGATGAAGTGTACTCTAAACAAATACCAGAATTAAAATTTTTGCTCACTATTTTGCATTTATCATGCACAAGAAACCTGGATAAAATGACAACCATGCATTTTGAACTAGAGAGAAGAACAGTTTAAGGTGCAAAGTTTTGGTCATTGCCAGAATGCTGAATACAAGGTTCTCCTTTTTTAAACTTTTTTTTTTCTTAAGCTTTACCTTAATTTTAATTCCAGATAGATAGATAGATAGATAGATACAATGCAAGCAGATGATTAAATTTTTTACATCACCATCTAGAATTCATTTAATTAATTAATGTTACTTTTTTTACAAAATTCATTTCAGTAAGTAGTGCAGTCTATTTTTGAGTAAGTTTACTTGACTTGGTGCAATACTTGCCAACAAAAACAGTAAGTCAGTGTTACTATTGTACAAAGGAAACTATGGAAGTAAGATGTTCTTGTACTGGTGATCAGCAGTCCTGAAAAAATGCAATAAGGAAATAGATTGTCATACATTGTAAAATAAATATTTAGTTCTACTTTTAAATTAAGTCTTCATGAATTGATTTTGAATAAGGTTTTATACCAATACCACAAAAAAAAGATAATTATATTTGTCTAAAAGGGTGACACACATTTTGTTTTATTGATGATGAATTGAATAAAATTAAGACATAATTTAAATAGAAGTAGTAGAAAATCCTATGCAGGAAAAGTCATCAAATTCTGTGGTAACAGCAATTATGTTCCTGTGAAGTTTGCACTTCAGGAGAGATGTAGAGCTCCCAAGCTCAAACATCATCAACATTTAAATTACCTTTTTTGTCTAACAGATATTCTACTCACAGTGTTATTTCTACACTTACACTGTCCCAGGTTGCTACAGAGAATTGAAGATAATATTTGTATAACGAAATGCAATGCCACCATATGCCCAGCAGGCTTAAAGCTGTTAAAAACTTGGCCTGTGGAATTCATTAGAGTAAAACCTGTTTTAGACAATCCTGAATGAACTGCAGCAATAATAAAACAGCTGTGGTCTCAAGATACAGAAGTGCAATTTCCTCTTTGTTATGAGCTATAACTGGTGAATATATTAGTATTTGCAACTTACAAGGAAGAGAGATATTGCCTTCTATTGTCTTCACAAATATTTGTAACTGGTTTGCATCCTTTGCTTTCCTGAAGGATATGACATTCAATTGCCATGGACTGGAAGGAAAGAAGCGTGATATTGTTCTTAGAGAGAAAACTGAATATTCCCCTAGCTAGAGGACTGCAGCCAGGAATCTCTCCCAAGTTAAAAATTAGAAATGCATATTCATTTATCTATGAGAGAATTTTCTATAAAGTGTACCTCTTCTCTATAGGTGGCACAGAATCCAATTAATTAATTCCTAGCATTAAAATGAAGCAGCATTTATTCAGGAGATTAAGAGAGAGTATGCAGCCTTGATGCTTTGCCAAAGCTTGCTCCAGTTTACTTTTGAATTATATACTGCCTTTTCATAAATACACAATCATTAGTAAAAAGCATTAAACAAATATTGTACAGAAATGGAAACAAATCTGTTTGCCAAATCAGTTATGCTTGAGGCAAACATGAGGTTTGGATTTTTTGTTTGTTTGTTTTGATTTTAATTTTTTAATTTGATTTTAATTTTTAAAATAAAGTCACAATAATATTCCTTCTTATTTCATTTCTATTTGAGCATTTTCCTGGTTGCTTTCTGCAATATGCTTTTACATGTAATAATGAAAAAATGCTGTAGCTTTAATAATTGTTTTATGATTTATATAACAGGTATCACATTTAAACAATGTTAAAACCATGTTTTTTAAAGTATATTTTTCTTCTTTATTTTCCTCTGTAAATTGACAATAATTTTACTTACCTTTCTTACATATTCTGCAGTCCATTAGCTGAGGTATAAAAATTTGGTTTTGTCCAATACTCAGCTGGCAGCAGATTTCATGACTATAAGGCAAGACCAAATCAGAGAAAAATGTAGCCCCAGAGGAAGAAAAAATTTTCACTCTTCAAAATGTTAAGTTATGCATACATCTGTTCTGTTCATTAAATTCATGAGGTTAAGGTGGTCAGAATATAATATTTTAAATAAAATAGAGAAACATTCATCTGCTGTATGTCTAAGTATGCCCCCACATTCACTTGGTATCAAGCTACAGATTGTAGAACCTACTCAACAGCAGTAAAATAAGCATGATATGAAATTCAGTTGGTTAGAGTGATCTTCTTTCCCCTGAAACATGAACAATCACATGCCAACAGTCTGGCTACATTGCCTTCTTAGCCCCTGATGGAAAGAAAACATTGAAGTGAATGACAAGTAGATATGAAATTACAAAATTCATGCCTTTAATCCAAAGAATACATTGTCTTGGAACTGACTTTTTTTTCCCCAGCAGCTGAAAGACAAAGATAAGCTAGATCTGAAAGACTGGTTTCTTGATCACAATGTTAGATTTGATATATTTCTGGAAAATGAAGTAATGGTTTAAAAAGAGAAAGAAGAAAACAATCACATAAGAATATTTTATGAAGTATGAAATTTCAGTGTGACACATATATAATTTTTTTTTTTTTTTTTTTTAAAAGATTCCATAAATACAACTCAGGATGCATAATACAACATTTACATAAGATGTACTACATTTCAAAGCTCTTAAACAGATAGAAGTAGAGCAGTATTGAAAAAGTACATGCTAAATTCTACACTTGCGTCTTCCATGAGGATGTTTAGTCATAATATACATAAACTTGAATCTGTGTCCAGGACAACACTATTTATGTGTCAGAAAGTGAAAAGATGGTGTTTTACAGACTATGCTGGGGGTGGAGCAGTGCTGACAAAGGTTGGAGAAGACACCACAGCTCCACTTAAAACTCTAGTGTGGAAATGTTCTAGATATGTCTTAGCAGGCATATACCATTCTGTAGCTAAATATGACCTTTTGGATACATCTTTCTTACTGTTTCTACTTGCTCATCTTCCTTGCCAGTGCTGTCTGCTGTGGAATCAAGAGGCCACCGCTCTGCAGAGTGTGTTGAGTGGAGAATCAGTCTCAGAAACAGCATGCATCCAACAAGAAAGGAGATGCAGAAAAAAAAACAACCAACCAACAAACCAAAAAACACCCTATGAAAGAGGAAAGGTTTAAGAACTAGCACCATAGGCAATATGGGTTATTGGTATCTATAAGAATATGACAGCATAAAGACAATGCATTTATATGAGGCTCCTGTTTCAAACAAGACTAAGCCCTCAGTTCAGGATTTTGGATTACCTAAATGAAATACTAAATCACCACAGTGGTGTAACTCAGCTGAAATTAAATATATGGTGTTTTGAATATCAGTTCTGAGCTTGTGGCAAGATTGGCTTAAACAGATTTTAAAAACTTAGTACTTATAGAACATAGAATACAGATTTTTCAGTCATCAGAATAATCTGTGTTTTGAGGAAATCACGTTTTGGGATAGGACATTTTGAAATAGTTTCAGAACTGTGTAAGTAATCTGGAAATATTTTGTAAGGCTCCGTCTTACCAAATAGATATATTGAAATTGATGGGCAAATTTCCACCATCGAGTGCAACAAGAAAATATAAAAATTGTCCTCGAAGTTACAATACATGGGTTACTGAAGCTTAAGAAAGATGCAATGCTTCTTTTTAAACTGGCAGCAGAAGCAAACTGGTTTTTAAATTAATACTACTATGTCACCTAAGATCAGAGAAGTTACAGGGGATAATTTGCACAATTAACTCAGATGTACAGTTTTATACAGCACGTGTGATGAAATCTATTCTCTGACTTGGTGAAGAAAAGAAGGATGAAAATAACAATGATGAAACAATGTCTTTAACATAAAGGAAAACATCATGTTAAAAAGATGCTATCAGTTAATGGTTTGTGTTGTAAAATTTCACAAATGACATTTTTCAAGGCAGTTATGAACTGAAATTATTTGAGAACTGTGCTTTCAATTAATCATAATTTAAAATGTTGCTACATATATTTTTATTTATATGCCCATAGCTGACATTTTTTCTAAAGTTTTGACATAATAATCTACATGTAAAAAATTAATTGTACTTGAATATAAACAGTAAGATTTTTCTGCAGATTATTTATTTATCTGTTTCCACAAATACCATTCTACCACCATGATATTAACCACAGGTAAACATACTATTTATAGGTATGTTTTATTTGGAAAAACAAGCAGATGGACAAAACAAACCCAAAAAACTGGAAAAAAAAAACCCACCAAACCACCTCCAACCTATTGTTCTTTCAAGAAGAGTCATCTGATTAAGAATACCAGGTCAACAGTACCTGTAGTTTTTCATTTCAAAGTCTGCACATTTTTATTTTCTGTTCGAATAAAGTGTTCATCTTTGCTTAAGTGTTTCCTTTTCTTTATTCATCTTCTGGGAATAGTGTCAATGGAGATACTCCATAAGGACCACCAAACCTGTATGCTGGAGAATTTTTAAAAAATAACAGACTTTGCACAATCCAGTTTTCTGATGAAAGATATGCAGAGGTATACAAAGACAATTCAGCCTAGCTTTCTGGTGAGAAAAGCATGCTGCAAGGCCTAGCTTTCTTGTGAGAAAGGTATGCATGTAAGGATTGTTTGACCTTGGTGTAAGGAAGAGAAAAGTTAAACAAGAGAAGAAAACCAGTCCAGAACTGCAGGTGGAACAGACCAACAGTGGGCCGCTGTGTGATGAAGAGAGTATAACCAATTAGAATGTATAGACAATGTGTGCATAAGCTTAACTAACCAATAATAACAGAGTAGGAAGTGTGTACCAATAGTAATATACTTAGAAGCGTGTGAACAACTAAAAACAGCATAAAATAAGTCTGATGCTCTGAGTAAACAGCTTCACTGGATCATATTGGTCATAGCATGATGACCCCGAGAGAAAATCCTCCGCACCTGTATGTCCTGTAATGTCTATCAACCTGCTGTTTGCTGGATTAAGATCCAAATTTTGTTTCATTAACTAGATATGATTCTCTCAATCATACAGGAAAATATTTTTTTCAAGCTAAAACAATATTGTAAACAAAGACATTTTCCAAAATAGCAGATGGGGTTCCTGCTGTAGAACTTACCAAGCTATATATAACTAAGATTATTTTAAGTAGTCAGCAAGTTCAGGAATGGTCATATAGAAGAGCCTTCTTCTCTATATAATCAAGTTAGTTAAGGAGAAGCTTTGAAAGAGTTTAAGATACTGAAATGTGGCAAGTGATGGCTTCATGGAGCCCCTGGTTACATGCCCTCCACAAAGAAAGATGGGGTCCAGGGTTCATACAGTGTCCCGGGAAATCCAAGTGGTAAAAAGGGTAGTAATCTGTACGAGGGTATAAAATGCCTCTTCATTGCAAATTCAGCTTACATTTATACCTTTACATAGTTTATATTTCTTACAGCAAATAATTCAAGGGTTTAGGTATCACATTATGTCTAGGAGTCATCTCTTCCAATGCTCCATAGTTACACCACGATCATGAGATCTTAATATATTATGTTTTCATTCTTTTGTCCTTACGTCATGTCTTGGGCATGCTCTATTAGCTACTTTAAAAATCCTACACTGGAAAAAAAGAAAAAAAAGGGATCTTAAGTTCCTTGAAGTAATCACATAGGGCTATTAGGAGGATGGATTACAAGAGTTCAGTAGGGAAATATTTAAAGGAAGTTTATCTGGTCCAGATGAAGATGTCACTGCAATCAAACTCCTGTCAACATTCAGATAGAAATTTATTATCTTGTCCAAAAAGAGCTGTTGTAGGTAAACCATATTTTTTAAAAAGGAACTCCATCAATATTTCTGCAATAGAAGTGATAGCTGGAGGGTAGCCATCTTCCATCAAATTTATCCTGGTATATTCTTGTAAAAGACTTTTTGATAGTGGAAGAGACTTTCACCAACAATAGATCATCATGTTTCTCTAGAAGTACAGTTGAGCTATATCGATATATATATATATGCAATTTTATTAATTGAATTGAACTTGTTCATTTATTTTACCTACATCAATGGGAGAACAATTTAACATATTTGCACTAGTTAAGCTTTTTTTTTTTTTTCAGGAATATGGTAAAATGTTTGCAAGATTTTTCTTGAATTTTATAGCTTTTTTAGTCTTACACCTTTTTGTAGTTCAGTTATGAATTCATCTTGTTAAACTTTGAAGAAAATATCAAAGACTGATCATATTTTTATGTTGTGTAAGTGCTTCTTTTGAATACTACCTTTGTCCCCAATATTTTATCACCTTTTTACTTCATCTCCTTTGAATGCTGAATTACGAAGCATAACTCAATATTTCAGAGTGAAAAATCCAGAACAAATTTATATGCATAAAAAACTGTATTCTAGAATCACCCTTACTTATTTCTCACACTTCAACCTTAATTACATAAATTAGTGTCTAGTGCTGTTATCGTAAGGAGCTGTGATTACAACTTCCACAGTCATATTCAAAGTAGCATTATTCATTCTAATACTATAGCCACAGTCACTGTGAGAGCTGAATATGTCCTTAATTTTCCTCGATCCCTTACTTGTCTCCCTTTTTTCAGCCATGTTTCATCAGATTGAGTTATCTCAATTTATTTTTTTAAGTCAGAAACCTTAACTTGAGTTTATCACATTAAACTCTACTTTTTGCTTTCGCCAACATCAGAAATAAACAGACAGCTTCAATGATGGATTTATCTCACTGCAAAATTATAATTAAAAAAAAAAATCCGTGATGAAAGACCTTCAGAAGGTACTTATTTCTCTCTAGTAAATACAGAAGAAGCCCAAAATTATTATGTCAAACTTAGAATAATATAGTTTAATACATGATATAAGGCTGCTGAGTACTTGCTATCAGTACCTTGGTAGTGGTGCACTGAGTAGATAGATCTAAACCAGATTCCCATGGGTGAGCTACAGTCAAATCTTCATCTACAGAATACACACAATTGAAAATAAAGTTAAACAAATTAAACCTGCATAATGTAAATTATATTGGATTTTGACTGACACAAATAGATTTACCAGCAGCACTTCTTGTATAAAATTGTTTGCAAATCCATTTATCCTGAGTAATCATCATACTGCTGTTCTTTCATGCTCATACTACCTACATCTCATTCACTATCTGTGACTTATTATGAGACATGGATTGTGTCACCTGGAATTCTTTAACTTTTTGACTTCTAGAGTAGAATTTTTTTGTGTCAAGTTTTCCAAATGGCATATGATTAACACGATACATAAGTTCAAATTTTAAAAAGGAAAGATCTTTATAAAGGCTTTCTTTCCCAAAGAAGACATTAACCATAAAAAAGTCAGTACACAAAATTAGTTATAATATGGATCTTTAAACAAAAATCTGTAATATTTTTTGGTTTTTGCATTTAGCTTCAATAATTGACAGAAGGAATTGTTTTGAGTGTGTGTAATTGAGTTTGAAATGTTTTCTCACTATTTCAAGGAGAGTGGTTTTATCTGGCTCTGTAAACAAAATTTCTACTTATTTCTTCTTCTTTTTTTTTTGGCAGAAAAAACAACTAAAAATGTCTTAGTGCATATTTCAGCCAATAAGAAGATAAAGATTCTCATCAAGTTTTGTTTTATATTGATCTAAACATTACAGAAATCAGAATCAATTTGTTCCTTTAATTCTGTCATTTTTCACAGTATTGTCTTTTGTTAGGTTTGTTGCTGATTTTACAAATATTTTTGTAAGCTGTCATCACTGGCTCTTTGCAAAGCAAAGAAATATTGTTTTTAGAAGTTGTACAGAATATTTTTCATCCTTCCTTGGCATTTCTTCCTCTTCTGCCTTACATGGAAAAGTGAATGAAACCAGTAAGAACTTCAGGGCTGTAGTCACTTACTCCTGCTGGCTTGTAAGCAGTGAAGAATTTGCAAAACATATAATGTTGTATCAGAGAACTGCCTTTGTTAAGATCTATTTTTAAGAACTAATTAAATAAGATACTACTATAGAAATGTAGATAATGCGGCAAAAAATAGTAATGAGAAGCAGAGTTTATAATGCTACCTACTTTATCTTACTCAGCTTTTGAAAAATGCAAGCATAGCAGATTTTTAGAGCAAATTTTGTGGTAATTTTTACTTACTGGTTAACATTGACTGCCAACTTCTCTTTCAATTTTGTCATGTATTTGTCAATTCAGGAAGACATCATAGCATCGTTTTTTTTTTTTTGTCATCGACTGTAATATCATTAAACCTANTGTAATATCATTAAACCTAGCCTTTTTAAATAAAAAATACTGCTACTTGGAAGTTTAGATTTGTTCTATTACAAAGCAATTTTTTAACTACAAGAGAATTTTTACACTGTGGGATTCAATTAAAATCAAAATTCATTTTTCCAAATGTCTAATCTTCACCATATGAATTTTGCTTGCTAACAAATCTTGTTAAGTTGTAGATTGAACATAAAAAGTAAACGGTTTTGTTTGTCAAAAATTTTATCTTATTGGTTTCTTTTGTCAAGTGGCTGGTTTAGGCCTGATTAAATAACCATAATACAAAAGTATCATTTCAGAGAGGAAAAATCTTTTAGCGTTAGTTAACTGACATTAACTTTCTCCTGTGGCATGTAATTTGTTTCACCTTTTTTAAAAATGTGAATGTCAGTTGATCATCTGCTTATCTGCATTTTCCCAACTTTCATCTTGAAAC
>VYZS01095568.1:0-33729 GCA_013400695.1 Neodrepanis coruscans | reverse complement strand
GAGAATGGAGGTTACAGTAAGTACATCACAAGTCTGCCACCTCTTCCTCCTCAGGGAAGGCAATTCCTCACATTCTTTTCTTGTTACAGAGTGGGGTTCCTCCCACAGGAGATAGGTCTCCACAAATTTTTCCAGCATGAGTCCTTCAGACTGCAATTCTTCATCAACTGCTCCAACGTGGGTCCGCTGTGGGACCAAGCATTCTGCCAAAAAACCTGATGGGTTCCCCTCTCCATCAGGCTGCAGGTCCTGCCAGGAGCCTGATCCAGCGTGGGTTTCCTACAGTCACAGATTCCTTTGGGCATCCACATGCTCCATTGTGGAGTCTTCCAGGGACTATAGGTGGATGTCTGTTCCATGGGCTGCAGAGGGGCCGTCTGCCTTACCATGGTGTTCATCATGGGCAGCAGGGAAATCTCTGCTCTGGTACCTTGAACGCTTCATCCTCTTCCTTCTTCTCTGACTTTGGTGTCTTCAGGGCTGTTTCTCTCACATACTCTGAGTTCTTTCTCTGGCCAAATTTCACGGTATTCTCCGCTCCTTGCCCCCTTCCTAACTATGTGATATGGTTACAAGCCATCACATCATATCATCGCATCATCACAAGAGGCCAGTCTTCCACCTGGCACAGGGAGCTTAGGAGAGGGTTTTTCCACAGGTTGGATCTGCTCTGGAAGTCCCAGGCACTGTCGGTAACCATTTCTTTGCTGCTGGAACTGCAGCAAAGCCAGAAGCACCACTTTGCTACTGCCTCTCACCACCAGGATCATAGAGAGCTGCAGGGGCTGTGGCCACTGCCACCACTGCCAGTCGGCATTTTTTTTTGGCAGCATAACTAATCTTGGAGAAAATAGTTTTCCAGGTTTTGCTTTGCTTCTTTTTCTGTTGTGTTCTGGCTGGAGGGAGGGTGTAGGACCATGGAAACTAGTTTGCCATGTTGTTTCCTTTGTTCTCCTGAGCCACATGGTTCAGTGTGGGAGCCCCTGCTATTTTGCTTCTTGTTTTTTATCCTGAGGATTGGGGCAGGGGGAGCTATGAAATGATTCCTGACTTGTTGATTTAAACTGCTTCCTTTGTATCTTTATGGTTGCTAATATTTTTTTTCCTTGTCAGTAAATTGTTATTTTTTTCACTTTTACCTCCTTGCGCTTTGCCTCTCTATATTGGGGGGAATAAAAAAAATAAAGGGGACTCATTTTATTGGAATTCCCACCCCCAAATTTGTCTTTAAACCGAGACACTATGTTATTCCAGAGGCGGTACTGTGATCGCTGGTGGGTTTGGCCTTGGCTAGTGGTGAGTCTGTCTTGGAGCCAGCTGGCATTGGCTTTGTTGGAGATGGGAAAAGTGTCTGGCAGCTTCTCACAGAAGCCACACCTGTAGCTGTCCTCCTATCAAAACCTTGCCATGCAAACCCAATACAGCAGGTAACCAGATGCCTTTTCCCAGTCTCTGAGGAGGTGCATTGTGTTACCCCTCAGCAATGTGCCTGGGGTGGTGTCCTAGCTACTCATTGGATCTGAATTGTTATCCTCCAGGACTCATTACTGAAGGTTCCCCCTGGGATGACACCCTGCAGAGCCTGGGGTCGACTAGTGACTAACAGGCCCAGCCCAATGCCCAGCAATTAACATTTTTAACCTGGTGAATGAGCAAAAAGTTGGACCATGGCTGCACAATGGTATTTGGTTTAGATAGGGCTGTAATGTGAAATTATGTTCATGGAAAGCAAATCATTGCATAATAAACAATATCATGGTTTTGCAAATTATTCCAAATGAAAACTCCAGCAGAAAATTATCTAGCTGGATAGTGCATGTTATTTACTCTTAGAATGACAGCAATATAAATTAATGCAGTCAGAAACCTCTAATCCAAAAAAGCACAGTGTACTTTTTATAAACTTCAGCCCTGTTGATATGCTTTTCCTTGGCATATGTGTACTAGCTGGTGACCACAATCCTGTGACTTTTTCCACTGGCACTCTTTCATAAGCAAGACTTATACCAGCTAATGTTTTTCTTTAATAATTTGTGGTCAGGCATAGTGCCTGTCACATCTGTGATCCAACTACGCATGCAAGCAATTAGATGTGATTTGTCTCCATTTTCAGAATATGAGTGTGGCTACACCTGGGGCTCCAACAGTTACAGTGCAGGTTTCAGAGTTGTTTGTTGTTAATCACTACATAAATATGCTGATACCTATCTCCTTCTTGAGCAGGAAAAAATCCAGATCTGGAGGTACTGATGGAGGTGTATGCATTAGGAATAGAGAATTATGGCTCTCTGATTATCTTTTTATGATTCCCCTTTCCGACTTCTCAGCTTTCTGTTTCATTTTCCAAGCAAAGCTAAGCTCCGCTCATCAACACTGCCTATTTACTACACAGAAGACACTTTTTACTTTTCTGTCTTTCTAGATAGTATAAGGACAATATTTGCACAACTGTAGTGTAATAGATACAGAGAGATCTACCATATCACAAAAAGTCCCTCAGCTCAAAGAGGGTGGACTTCCTCATCTTCTCCATAGATTTTTCCAGGGATTAGGAGAAGCTCTCTATGAAGTTGACAGGAAACAAACCTCATAAACTAGCGAGGACTGTAGCAGCTCTTGTTTATAGAGTATAAAACGTGAGAAACCTTGCATACAATTTCATAGAATAGTAGAATGTTTTGGGTTGAAAGAGATCATAAAGATCATCTGGTTCTGACCCCTCCTACACTGTAGTCAGGGATGTCACCCACTAAACCAGGTTCAGAGCTCTGTGCAACCTGGCTGTCTCTTTTTAAATCATCAGCTGAAACTGGTTTCACATTTAGAAGACACTGACATTTTCTTAGAAGAAAACACAGGGGTTTTTTTTCCATAAAGCCAAAAAAAAGAAAGAAAAATATCAACGTTTCTCTAAATGGACATTGGAAAAAAAGACACTGGTAAAATGTATTCCACAACATGCCAATTTCCATATCATATTCAGTCCTTGAAAAGGTACTCTAATTTTCTAAAATACTTTGTGAAGACTTTCTTGGCAAAATAATATCAGCTAGATCACAAATAACATAGATATTGGAGATTTAAAACTAGTGGTGAAATCTTAAACTCCCTGAAATCTCACAGAGTTTAATATCAATTTAAGTATAACTTCTTCACCCAAAATAAGGTTGTTTTTTTTTTTCCTTCCAAAACTCAATATTGACTTCTGAAATTAACTTGAAACAGCAGTAGCATTACTGAAAAGCTATTTTCTTTCTAATGTTATGGATAAAATTTCAGTAGCAATTTATCTTTGGAAGTTCTGTGTATTCAAAGGCATGCACACTCATGGCAGATGCTGATTTGACCACTTGAACTTTTTGTCAAATTAATATTTTTACTTTTTCTTTTTTGTTTGTATATAGTGTAATTTTGAAAAAAAAATGTGTCAACACTGGATTTCTTGTGGCAGAAGACAGAACTATGGTAGCATGTGATCAAATATGAAAATGACAACAATGTAGTGTTTTCTACAGGAAAATGTGTGTTTTGTTCAAAAGCTGTGTTCTGTATTTTGTCCTCTATACACTAAAATCAAACAAAAAATATTCACAAAAAATGTGTTTTTATTGTCTCCTCACTAGGAGCCCTTTTATTGACCAAACTCCAGCTGGTATACAACTAAAAAGGCTTTTTTCAGTTTAATCCATACTGTATGTGCTGGACGAGGCTGTTTTTTACTAACTGTAAAAATAAACAGAGAATACAAGGAAATAATAACACAAAAATGCCATAGGCTGGAGCCAATAGTAATACAGTAATAATACAGCACGTGAACAAAGGATTCTTACATTACAGCTCACATTGTGGTCTTCCATTTTATAAAACGTAATTTAAAGAGAGAATAACTCAGCAACAGCATAATATTTTCTGTTTACATTTTTCCAGTGTTAGGACAAGTGTAAGGCTCAGCCTTCTCCCAGTTTTTCCCAATAGCCGCAATTGTGCATAATGTAAAGATCAGGCTTTGGAAAGCGGTAGCCTAATGTGGTATTAATGCTTGCAATCTTGTTACAGTGAGTTTACAAAAAGTCAAAAAAACTGAGAAAGACTCATATTGATATTTTTTGGTGGCATTTTTTCCAGAGAAATCTGGATCAGGTCCTGGGTGAAAGATATTATGGAGGGTTAGTATTCATAACCTACAGATTTTCTGCCTAAAAAAAAGACCAAACTATAAAATGCAGACACTTGGTTATGACCAGAATTTCTTTGGAATATTTCTAAAAATACACAAAACAAGAATGCACAACTCTGTTATTAGGTAATTTCTATGTTTCTTCTCAAATTTTAACCAGGATACAGGTTATGTCAGGATGTGGCTCCTATTTACATCACCCACTGCCTGATAACATCATAAATATTTTCAGCTCTCTGAGCTAATTCAAGACATCATATCTGTTTTGCTAGAATTTAGTCATGGTTCATTAAAAGTTAAAAGCAGCTCTTAGGACAAGGGATGTTTATTCAAAACCCCCTTTATAAGCAGTTATTAGAGCTGGAATATTTAAATACTTGTTTCTAAGCCCTGATTTAGGCCTCACCATCTTCTTATTTTAACAGAGATAAATGTAATGCAGCACTTTATAAAGTATTAGACGTTTTTGTTACCCAACAGTATGCTGACATTGCACAGTATCAAAAAAATACATTATCATTATGTGAAATGTTTTCATCTCCATATACAGAGACAAGAACAGTGTTTTCTTGTTTCTTTCCAGAAATAGGATCCTTTGGCATGATTGAAGATTTTTATTCTATCTTGCCAAGAAAGCCCATATTCAAACCAGTAAGGCTTCATATTCATGACATATACACATCCTTTTTTGAAGGCTATTCTGATTACAATAAGTATATGTTACCACAGAACACTGGGTTTGGATTCTTCGTGTTGGTAGTGAGTCAGTACTTACAAATTCTTTGCCAGTGTGATCTGAGAGACTCAGCTGAGTTAGGACACAGATGTCTCGTATCCTGGGCACATCTACTAGGTGTCACTATAGCTGGTAAAAAGATGTTTTGCAACATTTAAAAATGAATAAACAGTTATTTCTCTTAAAGTAGAATGTTGATTTTCTGATTATTTAAGTAATTCTTTACAGAAGCTTCTTTACAAATAATCTACAACAATGGGACCGGGAAGAAGGAAAGAGAACAGCAAAAGGTGGGTAATAGTATCAGAAATAAATATAGAACTTTTATGCTTTCTTTTTTTATGATTTTTTTTTATTAACAAGAAGACAATAGTTTTTAACTCCCTTTTCAAAAATGGTCTTTGACAAAGGACTGAAAAATCCTGACATATTTGAGGTGTAACTGATGTTGTACTTATCTTTCTTTCATCGTGCTGTGCAGTACTCACATGGTTGATAATCTGCAGTTGGTAGCAAAGGCAATCAGTGTATTTTATTCTGTCTCGTGGTTAGATACCTGTGGGTGTTAGTAATCTCAGTGGATTTAGATATCAATTTCTTTTTCTAGTGCACAGAAATATCAAGAGGTACCAGAACAAATATATAAGGCAAAGGTATCTCTGCCCTAAGATGTAACCAAACCTGTGATCCATCGGGACTTTAGGAGAAAAATTTTCCTGTCGTCAGGTTAGTTTTTAATTCTGCGCACACATGAAGCCTTTTGTTACAAAATGGCAGAGACCGACACAAGACAAGTTAACATCCAGTACTCATATAAAAGGATTCTTACCTTCTGCTAGGTTAAATAATGATTGTCTTCCACATGAGGCGGAACTGGAAAAACACAATCACCTGCACCAAAAACTGCCAAAGATATAATCTCATCTAATCTCATCAAAGCTACACATCTAATAGCTCATAGGATACTTGGCCCTGAACAGGTAAAAATAACAGAAGAAAAAAATATCCTAGGCATTCAGCTGTGATTATGCAAGAATTTTATGTAATTAAAAAAGATTCTACTTGAAAAAAAATGTGATGTTCTAGTAAAGGAAATTCTTAAAAGGTCTTAGAAGTGCTCATGACTAGTATATGAGGAAGGCCTTTTTAAAATGTCACAGTCAGTAGAAAATGTGAATTTTATTTCCTAAAATGCTCTTTCAAAAGTCTTCAGCATTGACTAAAAACCACATTGTTACTGCATCAACGTTGCCGTCAATGCACTTGTGAACTTTATGTTCCTCAGGCTTTTATGCTGTGTGTTTTCTAACAGATATTGATTGCTTTCTTCCACCTCTTTTGACAATGACACTGTAAAGTGGCATGGAGTATAAACATTTCTAAAGGAGTGATGTAATCATTTGAGACAATAATATACTGTACAGCTTTTGTTTAACCTTGTAAAACTCTTTAAAGAGTCACAAATAATTTAGTAAGTCCTTAAAAGTATGATGTATGTTCACCTTAATCCTTCAAACTCCAACTCCTAGTGCTGTACTTCAGCACCACACATATTACATTATGCATCAGGATAGATAATGACTCACTTAAGTAGTTTCAGCAAGAGACACATATTTGTGGATCTCATTAAGGGATTCTCAGTTTCTTCCACAAGATGTTCACCTCCTGCTGCAAGAGGGACTGAAAATCACTGACTTCCAAACAATACTTGCAAAAATTATCACAACACAGAGTTCTAACTTAAAATTCTGCAGAAGTGCATACAATCTGCTAGGTATTATTTGGATTCTCAGACATCTCCAGGAGATCTAGCTCTTAAATTCCTGATTAATAACATTGAGAAAGTTACTTTTCCCCATATAAGAAATTGCATAGCTAAAAGAAGAAATATTTTAAAAATTTTATTTAAAAGTCTATTTTTAAAAATAATTATCTTCCTTTTTTCTTTTTTGAATACTTTTAATAAGAAGCTAAAATTCTGCCTGTTGATATGGGTTACCAGACTGAGCACTTTGTTCCTGAAAATTCCCCCTTTTCCAAATCTTCTTTGAGATACAGTAATGGAGTCACAGTAAAACTGTAATGGTTTGGCTTAAACTGCAGGGGAAGGCAAAGGAAAAAAACCAAAACAACTCTTTTTCCTGTGTCTGCATCCAGCTGGGAGGAGTAGCCAGGTTACCAAGGTTATCTCTGCCTGGGTTTTTCCCATCAGCCCCTGAGACCCACAAGGTGTGCTGGGAGGGGGCTGGGATTATAAAATCTGCGGGNTTTAATAAATTGCTACCTTCCCTATCCGTCTCTTGTCCATTGATAAAGCTAATATTGTCCTAAACCAGGACAAAAATCCTCTGCATTTTCTTACACCAAAGAGATTAAAATAACGTCACTGCACAGATAAGAATCCAATAACCATTTAGGGCAGAGAAGGAAAGGGGCCTTTCTCTGTTGTCTTATGATGAGGGCTGTCATGTGGGAGGTCTGAGGTCTGGCTACTTCTCTCTTTGCAGGGAGCCTTTCTGTGGTCAAGAAACTGTCTAAGAAAATGTAACTTAATCACTAAATTTTTATAACTTACTTTTAATTCATGAACTTATTGTGAACTTTTTAAGCCAGATGTAGAGATTATTTTGCAAAGCAAAAAAAAAAAAAAAAGATACCCCTCACCCTCTCTGTTAGGGTTGGCTGTGATTATATCCCTAATATGTTTAAAACCTGTGATGATGAACTGGTGTACTCTTACATATGCAAATAGACCTGCTGAATATTGTAGACAGATACATGGAGCTATTAGTACTTTTGATGTTATAGGGATTTGGTAGCTAACTCCTAGTAGAGAGGAGCTTCCGGAACACTGTAGAACTAAAACTGCTCTTGTTCCTCCTGAGAAGGTAACTGATCAGATTTTCCATTCTCAAGGAAATGTAATACTTTCCCTCTTGCCATGCTGCGAGGTGTACATCTCAGTTTTGAGTACCTTTTTGTCCAAACTAGTTGTGTAAAAATAGTTCCTTCCAGCTGAGCTACTGAGGGAACTTTTCTACCCTATCACTGTACAAGAGTTGCAGTGAAGCAGCTATGGGATTTTAATGCTGAGGGAAAAGGATTTGGATCTAAATGTCATATGAAGAGGAATTGTGAGCATCCTGACAAAGAGTGAGTTCTTGTAGAGATGTCACTTTGTTCTTCCTGATTCTTACACTCCCAACATGTTCATAACACTGTGAATAAAGCAAATATTAATGATCCATTTATAAAACTTTTCTGAGTATATCAGAGCATGATACATTTTTAAAATTTCCAAATATGTTAAAAAGTAATTTTATAGTGGCAAATAAGTATTTTACTGTTTCCCTCAGCTCAAGGGCTCATGATTTGAAAGCTTTATGTAAATCTTGTATGTTTTCAAAAATCACATTGGCTTCAACAAAACTGCTTATTTTTGTGGTGCTTCTTTTTCAGGGGACATACTCTGTGAAGGTCTAGAATGAAACATGAGAGTCTTCATTTTATATTATGATCATCATCTGTGGGGGAGTCACACTCAGCTTCTTCAATATCCCCTTGCTCAAAATTTATTAATAGATGTAAGAATTCAAGCTAGACAATATGTCAATGGAGACATTGTGTAAGCAAAGTTATATCATTTTACCCATCATTAGCAGGATTCCCATCTTGTAAAGAAAGTGCATTTACAGGTGCCCTGCATGTGGACTTTAGAGGACTACCTAGCAAAAATATATGTGCAACTGTGGTGTGCATGTGCTAACTTAAACTCTTTGCCGTGGGTAGCAATGACAAAAAAAAGTAGGTGAATAGTTCATGATATTATGAGGTCATGCTCCTCAGAGTCTTGGAATATCTTGTCTCATGTGCTTAGAACTTGTACTCACAGGCAATGACATCTACCACCAATCCCACTGGCTTTAGTACCATTTAATATTCTTTGCCACTCACTGGCTTTCATATGGATGAAGATAGTCTGATACATGTGAGAAGACTAATCAGATAGTTCACTTACAAATATTAAATATTCTGACCAGAATGGATATGGTTTTGTACTGTTTCATTGAAGATATTTTAGCACTTGCTTGGAGTGAATTTTAGTATAGTAGCTGCCTCTTTTCTATGTTGAAGAAATTTTCCCGGGTCAAAGAACTTAGTCTTGAATAACGCAGAGGTTTACAGAAAATTTTTTGCTCCATTTTTTCATTGAATTCTTTTTTAGCAAAATTTTTTTTAAATTGTCTACTTAAGTTCCTTGATAATGATTCCCTAATATTTGGTATCTTCTGTACTTTGAAGGTCATTTCTTCTTTTATGTGTGTGAATGATCAAATGCAAGGAAAACCATACTATTCTTGTATGCCAAGTGTTATTTCTCTGTGTCTTGGTTAGAGACAGCGAAAGGGTTAATAACCCTAACCCTAACCACTACTTGGACGAGAGCTTGTTAGAGGGAATGCAACAAGATTTATTAAAAAGAAAAAATAGAAATATGATATATATATATGTATGAATGGTACCAGCCACACCTCCCATGCACCCGAGACCACACCCCCAATACACGACCCCAAGAAACCCAAAAAATGCCCTGGACCCAGCCACCAAAAAGAACACCCCAAAACCAAAACAATTATTGAAAACTGACACGAAAAAAGGATTCAACTGCAGAACAGAGTGCAGGGTCCCACCACTGCTGGGGGCTCACCTAAGATGGGGGGTCCTGTCAGAGTCTTCTGCCATGTGAGATCTGGGAAGGGCAGCCAAGGTGCAAAGGAATTCAGGGATGCTGGGACGCAGAGAAACGGCAGGAGACGACACTCAGTCGGGATGAGAAGGCAAAGAGTTCTACATGGGGGCAGCTGGACCCCCTTCAGCACAGTGAAACCACTCCTCTTGGGAATTGTCCCTGCACCATCCTGACACTCCCAATAGGAAGCAGCTCTGAGATGTCAATCCTATCAGCCTTCCGTTGGTTTATGTCATCAACATGGCAGCATCCATGCCAATACATGTGGCCAGGGACCCTGCATGGCGGCACGGCTGCTGGGCTTGCATGGCACCAGCCGAGAAGTGTGCACGGCCGCCCTGCTGGGCCCCACAGTCCAGGCAACGGGGAAGCAGACATGTGTGCGGGGCTGCTTCTCCCCGCCACAGCGGGTGCCGCTAGCACACCTTCCCTCACGGCACCTCTTGTGGTGGCTCCGTTGCCCAACTCCCAGCATGTGCTGGGATGCGGCTGCGGCCCTGCTGTCATTGCGCTTCAATCTTGGCCTGCCACTGACAATGGCAGCCACCCAGGACTGGATCCTGCAGCCCAGAATCCCTGGGCCCAGTGCACCTGGAAGCCACGACCAATCACGTGTCCATGCCCAGCAGTGCTGTCAGCTTGGCCATCTCTCCTACACTCACTCCAGGAAAAGAGGGGGAAAAAAAAAACAAACAATGAAAAGGATTCAACATGGTTACATATCACAGGTACTTCCTGGGCACTTAAACCATGACATCCTGAGCACAGCAGTCTCATGGGCCTCCAGAGAATGAGCTGTGCCATTTGGTGTATTCATATGTGGTGCCTGACATTTAATAAACATGGNTTTAATAAATTGCTACCTTCCCTATCCGTCTCTTGTCCATTGATAAAGCTAATATTGTCCTAAACCAGGACAAAAATCCTCTGCATTTTCTTACACCAAAGAGATTAAAATAACGTCACTGCACAGATAAGAATCCAATAACCATTTAGGGCAGAGAAGGAAAGGGGCCTTTCTCTGTTGTCTTATGATGAGGGCTGTCATGTGGGAGGTCTGAGGTCTGGCTACTTCTCTCTTTGCAGGGAGCCTTTCTGTGGTCAAGAAACTGTCTAAGAAAATGTAACTTAATCACTAAATTTTTATAACTTACTTTTAATTCATGAACTTATTGTGAACTTTTTAAGCCAGATGTAGAGATTATTTTGCAAAGCAAAAAAAAAAAAAAAAGATACCCCTCACCCTCTCTGTTAGGGTTGGCTGTGATTATATCCCTAATATGTTTAAAACCTGTGATGATGAACTGGTGTACTCTTACATATGCAAATAGACCTGCTGAATATTGTAGACAGATACATGGAGCTATTAGTACTTTTGATGTTATAGGGATTTGGTAGCTAACTCCTAGTAGAGAGGAGCTTCCGGAACACTGTAGAACTAAAACTGCTCTTGTTCCTCCTGAGAAGGTAACTGATCAGATTTTCCATTCTCAAGGAAATGTAATACTTTCCCTCTTGCCATGCTGCGAGGTGTACATCTCAGTTTTGAGTACCTTTTTGTCCAAACTAGTTGTGTAAAAATAGTTCCTTCCAGCTGAGCTACTGAGGGAACTTTTCTACCCTATCACTGTACAAGAGTTGCAGTGAAGCAGCTATGGGATTTTAATGCTGAGGGAAAAGGATTTGGATCTAAATGTCATATGAAGAGGAATTGTGAGCATCCTGACAAAGAGTGAGTTCTTGTAGAGATGTCACTTTGTTCTTCCTGATTCTTACACTCCCAACATGTTCATAACACTGTGAATAAAGCAAATATTAATGATCCATTTATAAAACTTTTCTGAGTATATCAGAGCATGATACATTTTTAAAATTTCCAAATATGTTAAAAAGTAATTTTATAGTGGCAAATAAGTATTTTACTGTTTCCCTCAGCTCAAGGGCTCATGATTTGAAAGCTTTATGTAAATCTTGTATGTTTTCAAAAATCACATTGGCTTCAACAAAACTGCTTATTTTTGTGGTGCTTCTTTTTCAGGGGACATACTCTGTGAAGGTCTAGAATGAAACATGAGAGTCTTCATTTTATATTATGATCATCATCTGTGGGGGAGTCACACTCAGCTTCTTCAATATCCCCTTGCTCAAAATTTATTAATAGATGTAAGAATTCAAGCTAGACAATATGTCAATGGAGACATTGTGTAAGCAAAGTTATATCATTTTACCCATCATTAGCAGGATTCCCATCTTGTAAAGAAAGTGCATTTACAGGTGCCCTGCATGTGGACTTTAGAGGACTACCTAGCAAAAATATATGTGCAACTGTGGTGTGCATGTGCTAACTTAAACTCTTTGCCGTGGGTAGCAATGACAAAAAAAAGTAGGTGAATAGTTCATGATATTATGAGGTCATGCTCCTCAGAGTCTTGGAATATCTTGTCTCATGTGCTTAGAACTTGTACTCACAGGCAATGACATCTACCACCAATCCCACTGGCTTTAGTACCATTTAATATTCTTTGCCACTCACTGGCTTTCATATGGATGAAGATAGTCTGATACATGTGAGAAGACTAATCAGATAGTTCACTTACAAATATTAAATATTCTGACCAGAATGGATATGGTTTTGTACTGTTTCATTGAAGATATTTTAGCACTTGCTTGGAGTGAATTTTAGTATAGTAGCTGCCTCTTTTCTATGTTGAAGAAATTTTCCCGGGTCAAAGAACTTAGTCTTGAATAACGCAGAGGTTTACAGAAAATTTTTTGCTCCATTTTTTCATTGAATTCTTTTTTAGCAAAATTTTTTTTAAATTGTCTACTTAAGTTCCTTGATAATGATTCCCTAATATTTGGTATCTTCTGTACTTTGAAGGTCATTTCTTCTTTTATGTGTGTGAATGATCAAATGCAAGGAAAACCATACTATTCTTGTATGCCAAGTGTTATTTCTCTGTGTCTTGGTTAGAGACAGCGAAAGGGTTAATAACCCTAACCCTAACCACTACTTGGACGAGAGCTTGTTAGAGGGAATGCAACAAGATTTATTAAAAAGAAAAAATAGAAATATGATATATATATATGTATGAATGGTACCAGCCACACCTCCCATGCACCCGAGACCACACCCCCAATACACGACCCCAAGAAACCCAAAAAATACCCTGGACCCAGCCACCAAAAAGAACACCCCAAAACCAAAACAATTATTGAAAACTGACACGAAAAAAGGATTCAACTGCAGAACAGAGTGCAGGGTCCCACCACTGCTGGGGGCTCACCTAAGATGGGGGGTCCTGTCAGAGTCTTCTGCCATGTGAGATCTGGGAAGGGCAGCCAAGGTGCAAAGGAATTCAGGGATGCTGGGACGCAGAGAAACGGCAGGAGACGACACTCAGTCGGGATGAGAAGGCAAAGAGTTCTACATGGGGGCAGCTGGACCCCCTTCAGCACAGTGAAACCACTCCTCTTGGGAATTGTCCCTGCACCATCCTGACACTCCCAGTAGGAAGCAGCTCTGAGATGTCAATCCTATCAGCCTTCCGTTGGTTTATGTCATCAACATGGCAGCATCCATGCCAATACATGTGGCCAGGGACCCTGCATGGCGGCACGGCTGCTGGGCTTGCATGGCACCAGCCGAGAAGTGTGCACGGCCGCCCTGCTGGGCCCCACAGTCCAGGCAACGGGGAAGCAGACATGTGTGCGGGGCTGCTTCTCCCCGCCACAGCGGGTGCCGCTAGCACACCTTCCCTCACGGCACCTCTTGTGGTGGCTCCGTTGCCCAACTCCCAGCATGTGCTGGGATGCGGCTGCGGCCCTGCTGTCATTGCGCTTCAATCTTGGCCTGCCACTGACAATGGCAGCCACCCAGGACTGGATCCTGCAGCCCAGAATCCCTGGGCCCAGTGCACCTGGAAGCCACGACCAATCACGTGTCCATGCCCAGCAGTGCTGTCAGCTTGGCCATCTCTCCTACACTCACTCCAGGAAAAGAGGGGGAAAAAAAAAACAAACAATGAAAAGGATTCAACATGGTTACATATCACAGGTACTTCCTGGGCACTTAAACCATGACATCCTGAGCACAGCAGTCTCATGGGCCTCCAGAGAATGAGCTGTGCCATTTGGTGTATTCATATGTGGTGCCTGACATTTAATAAACATGGACAGCTACTTTCAGGTATGTGGGAATAACTGAGAGAAAAAAACGACCATGTAGCTTTTGAGCCTTTCTTGAATTGTCTTTCCATATAATTTAGTCTTAAAATTGGGTCCTTTTGTCTCTAAGATTAGCTTCCTAACCACTTTACTTTCTGACATCTTTATTCAGCTGCTTAGATTTTTTCCTCATGCAATGTGTTTTTCCAGTCAGTTGTATTCATTTTATTCTTTTGTACTTGAAATGGAAGAAGACTATGGAGAGAAATTTGGATGTTATTGGCATTCCTGGAAAAGGATCAGAAAATACATTTTAATGTAATGCATTCAATCAGATTAGTATTTTTTATTAATTATTTGCATTTTGATTTTTAACAACTTTGTTATTTCCAGTGATTCAGTGGATGCTTCATCCAATAATTTCTCAACTTATGGATTGTCTGAAAAATATTGATGATGATTCATTCCTCACATTGTATGAATAGATGCAGAGAGTTTAGAGAGGATTGTTTGAGCATTTTGTCCATAAACATCTGTTCAAATTCCTAGCTGGGCATTCTGAAGGGTACACATGTCACCTTGAATATCATTTCTAAAAATAAAAACAAACAAAAAAAATTCTATAAAACTCATTTAAATTTATGAAAAGAAGTCAAAGTACTTTGAAAGCAAGTTGCTTTTCCTAAAAATATTGATAAATTAAAACATATTATCTCAGAGCAGCTATTAATACAAAACTCTTCTTGATGCACATACAATTCTGCAAATCAGTCCTTCCAAATGGGAGGTAAATCAACTCACATTAATGTTTGTCAGTGTCCACATTCAAGACACTGTGTTTGTCTTTAATGACAGCAAAGTTGAGAAAATTAGTCCAAGTGTGCTGCCAGTAAAGCCCATGAAGATTTGACTAGCATTTCTGATATCAGAACAGTTGCACTTGTTTTACACTGGCGTAATTGAGAGCAAAATACTACCTAATGTAATTAATTGCTACTGATTTTCTTTCATTTCCTTGCAAAAGTATAGCAAAAGAGATAAAAATGTATATTCTCTTATTCCCTTATGGAATTGAAATATGCTTGCCTTATGAATAATTTCCCTTTTTTTAGCTTAAACATTCCTCTGATCCTTTTGGATGATTCCTAATATTTTTAGATCAGCTTTTTGGCTATGAAAGTGCAGAAGTTTAGGAGATGCAGGCAGTAAAATCTGCAGACCAGACAGTAAAATCTGTTGATGGTATTTACATCTTCTAATTCTGGATAACCCAGAACAATACAGACAGTAGTTTGGGACCATGTCTGAATTAGGAGGATTTAATTTAATTAATTTAATTCTTTTTTTGCTTTCGATTTGTGTGTCTGTATCCCTTTGCTTTTGGTTAGCTGAGTTTACAATATTTCAAAGTCTTCGGCCTGTCATTTAAGTGTGTTAGAATAAAAGCATCTGTTGCCTGCATAAAAATAAACTTACAGTTTTAAACTCTAAACCTCATACTATACATGTTATTACCTCACCTTCCTCTGCTAAAAGCAATTTTCTTTTCCACATGGTCTATATTACTGAATATTTACCAGATTATAATTTGCAGAAACTGAAGACTTTTATATCTTCAACTAGTAAATATATATGGATAATCTAGAATAAAATTTTATGACCATGTATGTGAATTCAATCTTGAAAATATCAGAACATGAGTATTTCAATCCTGAATCCTGACTGTAATTTTCATGCACTACATGATCTAAACCTGTTTGCTGTATATTATGCAAAGATCTATTTGAAAAAATCCTGTAGATACTTACAGTTATAACAAATTTGTGCTTATTTTCATAGAAACACTTTTTAGGGGTTTGCACAATCCTTAGCCAGGTGATCAAACATTTTTGATACAAACATCAAAATATATGCTTATTTCTGCTTAATTTGAAGCATATTTAATTTAGTAAGATTTTTTAACGTTTGTTAAAAAGCTTTTAACAACAAAGCTTTCCTATACTGAACAAAAACTTTCAGTATTTGAATGTTTATAAATGCATACTTTACAAATATTGAAGACTTGAAAGCCACTTAAACAATGATACTCACTTAATTAGGATTTACATCCATACTGGTCATATAACTAATTTCTGTTTCAATTGTGTTACATTTTGAATATTTATGTAGTTAGTAAAACAAACCCCGTTCCTTTTTCCTGAATATCTCATGAATTAATAACTTTAAAAATTGTTCAGAAATCCATAAATATCGTTGGAGGTGTAAGATCATGTAATGGTTGGATTTTTGTCATCATTTACTTCATAATTTAATATGAGGATGGGAAAAGCTCTAGGATAGCGCCGGGTTTTCTGTCGGAGCTCCTGAAGAGGCACCAGGATAATTAGAGGAGGACTGCAACCTCAGCTCCTCTGGGGTCCTGCGGCCGACCAGGAGGACTCTAGGGTAGTGCCGAGCCTCTGCCCGGCTCCTGAAAAGGCACTGAGACAGTCAGAAAAACTGCAAATGGCCATCCCCTTTTCCCCGGGAAGGAATACCAGTGATGATGGAAAGATGTGGTCTTTAATCCGTGCCGTAGCTGCTGAAGTCACTAATCAGCCTGTGTGTGGGGGCCAAAACTCGGCACGGAGACAAGCAGCGATGTTGCCTCGGCTGGCTCCAGCAGAGAAAAGGGAAGATGGTGGCCCTGCTCGCTTTTTTTATAGGAGACCCCTCTTCACGCATGCGCAGATGGCTCCCAGGGGTCTTCTGGGGTCTTCTGCCTTCTCCGATTGGATGGTCAGTGCCTGGGCCCCGCCCCCAGTAAGGCCCCATGCGCACACGGGAGCGCCGGGTCAGGCCGGAAGCGACGCCGGCCCCCAGGCCAGAAGTGCGGGTCTGGTCATGGAGGCGCCTTTGGCGACTGCTCAGCACAGCGCCCTGCAACCCAGAACTCCTGGGCTCAAGCGATCCGCTGGGCCCAGCCTCCCCAGCAGCTGGGGCTACAGGCAAGCGCCACCGCACCCGGCCAGGACTACCCGCACACTGGCAGCTCTGGCGCTGGGCGCGCCGGTGGCCGCCACACCGCCTGCGCCAGTGGCCACACTGCCCGCGCCGCCGACCACCCTGGCCTGCACCGCTGGTTGTGCCGCCGCCGCACCCGCTGCCACCGCTGCCGCCGTTAGAGCTGGGCATGCTGCAGGTGCCACACGGCGATGCGGGGCCATGGCAGTGCCGAGCCCCAACCAAAGACGGCCACGCTGCCCGGTGGGAACACGGTGGGGGGAGGGGGGGGTGGCCAGGGGGCGCGGCAGTGGCAGCGGGCGAGGCATGAGCCCAATCGCCCGTGGGACCCGACAGGCGGCGACTGCCGGGCCGGGCCGACCAGCGCCAGAGGTGGGGGCAAAAGGAAAAAAAAAACGTTTTAACTTCAACCCATAACACTTGGGTATTACCAGGTTAATGCGATTGATTCCAAGAGTACAAGGCTGAAGATTGGTAAGAAGAGAGTGTCCAGTTGTCCCAGGGCTCATTCTACCATGCAGAGGAGCTAAACAATAGTAGGTGAGGTGGCTGAGGCTGTTGAAGTTATTTTTTTCTTGCCAGTCACTGATCTTATTTGAGAGTCATGAGGGAGATGATTATCACCAGGATCTTTTTCCCTTTGTCTGAAAAAGTTGTTTCTAAGTATACCTGCTCTTACACCGGCCAAATTAAGTGGGAAAAATAAAAATGGACAGAATTTTCCATCCAGCCCACATTTTTAATGTGTGAGCACATAGAGAAAACAACTAAGAAATATCACAGCTTTTGATGGCCAAAACCTTTGAGGGGCATGTAGTAAAAAGGGCCTACTCTGGCTTTGATGTGTGGCATTGATTATGGTGTCTAGTTGTGCCAGACACTGCTTCTTTGAATGTATACCAATTTATCCTTAGACTATTGCTGAATAAAATTTTAAAAGCTCTGGGATCAGGATGCCAAAACCTTTATTTCTCTCACTTTTCAGGAGAGATCCCCGATCTCTCTTGGAGCTGGGCACTGTCACCTTCCATCATTTCTGATGGAACTCATCTTGTATTTCCACTAATGCCTGTTCTGGTCTTCCAGGAGAAGAAATCTCCTTTGTGAAGGAGGTGCTTTCAATAAGGGAGTTCATTGCACGTTCATGTCTAGATAGGACCTAACACCTACCCAGGACTTCCTGGGTCCCATTCAATAGAATTAGAATGAAATTAACACTTGCAAAGTTTTGTGTCAATTGTCTATCTATTTCTAGATGATAGGCCCATCTGAATGCTTCTGTACAGGCAATCCTGAGGATTTTCATTCTATGAGAGAGGATTTCTAGTGATTTCATATATGATAGGGCTAGGCAATGACAAAAAGCAACATAATAGATTTTATCTAGAATTTTAAGTGGATTTTTGGTTCCCAAGATGTAACTTGCCCATAATGACGTGAACAGCTGTATTACTCAGCTGTTGCTGGCATGTTATATTTCTACTGTACATAAGAAATAGTGATAGGAACATCATCCCTCTCTCCAGCAGTTCACTGCTTATCAGTTTCTCTCTGAACTTTCAAGTGTTAAACATGTTAATGATTTTATTTTTTAAAACAGATACAAATTGTTGATTTGGAGCTTTTATTTACTGCAAACTATTGCCTTAATTACTTTCATACTGAGCTCCATCTAAGTTGCTTAGCAAGCTAGAACATATGTTATGCAAATAATGACAGAAACTAGTGTTTTCTGTAGAACTTGTCTAAAACTCATTAATAAGACAGAATTTTTCATTCCTAACCTGGTTTTGCTTTAATCTTTTTTCTAGAACCTGTAGGAAATAACTTAATTACAACAACAACTTACAGTACCAGCACAAAACCTATGGGTAGGTAAAGAATTGACTTAATTCCAAGGCATTTAAATAGAAATTGTGAGAGTTTTCATGCAGTAGTCTCTATTCTCCGGTGTCCCGTTTTCTATACATTTTTAAGATAGTACATAAAAATACTACAGAAGTGCAATACAGAAGGAAATGACAACTTAATTTTTATTGAAAGTGTTTGTTTTAATACAGAATATACCAACAGAGATGCCTCTTGGTGTTCCCAACACATTAGAAACTTTCAGGAAAAAGCCTAGCAGTAAAAAAAAAACTGTAGGGAAGATATCAAATTATTATTCAAGGTACATGAATATATAATTTAGAGAATTCAATCTTCTCAAAAAGGTGCATTTAAATTTAAAATTGTTGTATTAATATCATGGACAACAATTTTTCAGTATCAAATATAACAGTTACATTATTTTAGTAAAAATTGTATACCCACCTGAGAAAAGTTGAACTGAGTCCTGAGCTTGTCAAAATGATCAGAAAAATGTGAAATGAAAATTCATGGTAATGGTGTAAAACATATTGGTTGATACTATTTGACACATACTGTGTTTCTCGTTGCACCAGAATTTCTAACAAAAGAACATTATGCATTTGTACAATATGTTTGAGAGAAATATTATGACTTTTTCCTTGCAGATTAATTCTGATTGCCTTGTTTCACCTGTACCAGAGTATCTAATTTCTGATATAAAATGCTTAACAATGGAAGAAGAGGAAAAATAGGGTCTCAGTGTTAAATTAAATCCTTTAGAATACGACGTTAGAATTTTTAATGGTCCACTCTTAAATGTTGAAAAATATAACCTTTATTTGCATATATGATTGTGATATCATAGACATATTGCAATTTTACATTAATGGATACATAAAACTTTGAAAGCATACATTTACATATTTACATTTACAATCAGAGTTCAACTTAATCCATTACTAAATGCTATCACCAGTCACTAGAAAAAGAAACACTAAAATCCCTTTAGCATTTATGTTTTCTTTTCAGATGATTTGCCTGTCTCTACTTTTTCCCTCCTTCCTTCCTTTCTTCCTTCTTTCCTTCCTTCCTTCCTCCCTCCCTCCCTCCCTCCCTCTCATAGAAAATTTGTCCATTTTAAGGTTTTGTTATTCACATTTCACTTAGCCTAACTTCTGTTGAAAATATGATTTTGCCTTAAAATCAACTAAGGGAAATGCTAGCAGTCTGAATAATATTTGTATTTAAATAGACTTTAATAAAACAACTATAGAGATGTACTTATATCTACACATTTCAAAATCCCATATCTGATTACATAATTAATACAAGAGAATGTGAAGTCACTAAAAGTTTCACAAAGCAGTGTATGATTGTCTGTCTTAGTCATTTTTTTGAATGACAGCACTGATTGTATGTTAAACCTGCTGCCATTTACATGAGTGTTAAACAACTCTTTAGCATTCTTACTTTATCTTCTGCTTTCATATTTTCGGTTTTTTCATGTTTCTGCCCCCTTCATTTGACAGCAAATTCTAACCTCTGATGCCAGGAAGCCATTCCATTGGGGAATGAACAGAACTTTAAAGAATTAAGGGATTTCTCTTCATGTAAAGCGAAAAAATCCGGGTAAAAAAATAAAAACTTTCTAGAGAAGAAATGTTTTTGCTCCATGCAGACATAGTTATAAAGGGTTTTAGTATCGATACAATCGAACATTCAAACCTAATAAAGGAAATTCATTAGAAGCAGATTATAATTACAATTAATTTGGGGTTTACACTTATATATTAGCACAAAACATAAAAGAGAAAATTCTCTGCCTTTTCCATCAGAAAAAATGTTTTTGCCAAGCTGTATTCCAGGGAGATGTATGGTCTTCATATGCAGAGTCAGGAGCTGGACAAAACAAGCAAAGTCTGGGCTGTGTCTGTTACTATGCCCCAACTGAGAAAAACATCCCTAGGAACAGCATCTGACTTTATGCTTCTCTGTAAAAGCTTTTCTTAAGCAGAGAAATATGCGGGTTACAGAAATGACATCTTGATTACACTTCATGAAATGAACATAGTTTAAAGCTAATTAAGAAGATGCAAGTATATGTTTGCAAATAATGTTTTCTAGAAACTTTCTTGACTGACTTAATGAATTACGGATAAAATGAACCAGCCCATGTCAAATGAACATTCCTCCTCATCAAATGTTCCCCTTTTATTATGAGACAGGAAAAGGGAGATGATTCAAAAAAACCCAGAACTGATTATCAGATCAAGGCTGCAAAATATGTTGAACTTTCAGGGTAATACTGTAGAAGAGAAAATGTTTTGGGGGGTTGCTATGTTTGTCACCACTTTTAGAGGGAAGAAAAATGTCTTTGATTCCACCAGAAAGTATCAACACTGTCAAATAGGAACAGAAATACAGTCACTTCTAAAAATTTCAGATTCTAACTAATTTAATATCCATAGGATTTTCAACTATTTCAAAGAAATTTTATTAATAATAAAGCTGAGTGAATAGGTTGTAATAATTATTTAGTTAATGAATGCCACATGTTTGGGCAAATTTCCTGAGAAAAAGTCTGAAATTCTCAAGGTATATATGTTGAATTAAAAATGTGATTCAGTGAAATGTTCTTGCTCTACACACTGTGAACAAGTTGGGGTTCACATTTTTGTGGTTATTCAGAGATCAAGAAATAGCCCTTTGGCTTCTTCAAATGATATGTGTGACTGGTGAACACAACGGGGCTTCAAATTATGAAATCTTAAATTAAAAAGGCACCAAAATTTGAATAAGTCTCACTGAATGTGTTTAAATACTATAGCCATGAACATACTAATATTTTTCCACCATTAAGTTAAACCCCCCTCATTTTTTTCATATATATATATATATAAATTTGAGAAATCAAGTAAGATGTTTTGTGATTTCTCTGTAAAGCACACAGTTTAGGAAATTACCGAGTATGGGAAACATATATGCACTATCACAATTTCATTTAGAGGAAGAAAAATTGCAAAAAGGAGCTTTTCCCTTTCTGCTTCGGCAGCTAATGAAGAGACTATTTGCGTTTTCTTGTCTCTTTGCGAAATGCCTGACCTAAAATTCCCAGCTTGACTACCACTCCCTTTTGCAACATATGGGTATAGTGTCATTTTCCAAAGAAGTTTAGAAGTTCTCAAAAGCTTCAAAACCACAATAACACAAAAAGGGAAATCATCCTTCTTGTAATTTTCTGTATAATTCTTTGACACAACATAACCAAAGTGATATATCCATCTGTTTGAATGAGGATACTGTAGCACAAAGCCAGCATTGATTGAGGCCAATCTGCAAAAGCTAATTTCTATTTCCTTATCCTTCAGACAGACCTCTCCAGTGTCTATAAAACTCTGTAAATGACCACAGTCTGATGACTGGCAAGAGACCCAATGAGGACTGACTAAAAAAGCTACACTATTAAAAGGTACAAGACATCAGTCCCAAATCACTAGGATGATGCAAATCAGTTATTATATTTTTAATGTACATTCCTTTAATTCAACAGCTTTGTCCATGCTTTTTTGCTAAGTGGAGATAAGCCAGAACAGTGGAGAAGCTACATTCCAAGAGCCTGTTTCTCTAATTGCCAATAAAATCTGTGCTGTCCAAGCTGGTGGGCAAAAATAATCTCAGCTTTGCTAATTCTTTTCTTGCTGTTTCTTGTAGACAATATTAGAAAAATGCTTTGGTTATATATTACATTTACATATATAGAACAGTCAAGCAAACTTTCTCTGTTGAAGTCTGTGAAAATCCCTTTTCAAAAATATACACCATGTGTATGAAGTATAACTAATACTGTAATTAATTTTGATTGTAATTTTTGGTTTTTTTGTTTGTTTTTTTCTTTAAAAGAAATTATACTATGTGTGAACACTGAGGGATTGAATTTATACTGGAAAGCCTGCAAGATTTACAGAGGTATGTATGACCAGGTGCCCTGGTTCTGGCCAAGACAGGGTTAATTTTTGCAGAAGTTAGCGGGGGAGATTGTTCTATACCACCTCACTTGGTGATTGCAGGGGGTGAGGGGAAGGGAGTGTCTTTGTTCTGGGGCCGAATGGTGGCTGTTCCCATTTTGCCAATCCCCACGTGGGGAGCATTTTTCACATGTCAGTCATTTGCCTTTCTTTTGCACCTTTTTATTAATATTGTTGCTGTACCGTTTGCTTCTTATCTCATTGCTGTTTCCAGTAAATGTTTCATGTCTCAGCCTGTGATCTTCACCTTTTGTGCCTCCAGCCTGCTGCAAGGGGAGGGGAAGGGGAGAAAAAGTGAACAGTGCATGATTTGGAGTGTTTCAGTGGAAGCAGTAAATTAGAAAATGCCATTCCTAAACCACGACACAAGGAGACTTTTTTTCCCCATGTACAGCTCCTCAGGGAACTCTTTCTATACATACATATTATATACATAGAAAAAAAATATGTATTGTATACATACAATAACATACTGTAATTTTTAAAATCTACTGTCATTTAAAAATAATTTCATTGATATGACTACATATGTTGCTAAGTATTGCACTGTAAACACTTGCTCTGAAAAAAATATTTGTAATAGCATAATGGACAACAGGGAATCCTTGAGTAATAAAATAAGATTTTCTATCAGATGACATTACAATAGGTAAAGATGTATGTGTAACATATATGAATCTAAAATTAAGTTTTAACATGAGTGGAAATACATAAGAAGAATGAAATGCAAGGTGTTATTTGGTCATATCAATGCATATAACCTCATGTATTTTAAGAACTTCAACCAATAATTTAAAAAAGTCAATAATATTTATATATTTAACTTAATAAGCACAAAGAGTAGACTCATTATTAAACAGACTAATTCAGTGATGTTAAGGGAACCCTGGCACAACTGAGGAAAGGTAGAGGTGCTTTAGGCATAATCTGTTTTAGCCCTTTAAACAACCGTTACAGCTATTATGCTATAGTTTTTCAACAAAGGTTATATCCAGATTCTTTCTAACTCATTTGTGTCACAGACCAGTAAACTTCACCTCTGTGCCTGAGAAGATCAGGGAGAAGATCCTAATGGAAGCAATGTTAAGGCATATGCGAGACAAGAAGGTGATTCGAGACAGCCAGCATGGCTTCACTAAGGGCAAATCATGCCTGACCAATCTGGTAGTTTTCTACAACGGAGTGACAGCAACTGACAGTCAGGGACAGTGACAGTGAGGGAAGACTGACCAATATTCTCTACCTAGACTTTTAAAAGGCATTTGCCATAGTCCCATATTGCGGCTGCTGCCGGAGTCTCCTTGCTAACTTAAGGTGGCCCGTTCTCACTCACAAAAAACTTTTCCACTCTTTATAAAAAATCAGCTGTTGATCTAAGTTACTCATCGGCTCTTTCAATGAACTTTTCACACACTCTTCTGCAGCAGAGCCCATAGAAAGTACGTTACAAGAGTCCTTTCCCTTTTTTTTTTTTTTCCTTGCGGTGTTATTCGCAGTTTCTTTTTCTTGTGTTAGAAAGCTTTTTCGCTCTCCTTCTTTTTTCGTGCTATCTTAGCTTCTAAATCGTTTTCGTGCCATTTTAGCTTTTAAATTTTTTTTCATGCTATTTTAGTTTCTCAGTTTGCTTTCGTTACTTCATTGCTTTATCTTAGTTTCGGACTGCAAGCAAGTTCACCCTCTTGTGAGGTGCCGAGTTTACAAGTTCACGATATTAACTCTCTAATAACAGAGGTATCTTTTCTTTTTCTCTCATAGAGATAATAAGTTAGAGGAGTTTTAGGACCACTTTCCGTTTCAAGTCCAACCCCTTCTCCTCTCTGGCCGCCTCATCTGATCAGGATGAGCTTCCACAATAATTAGCGCGCTTTCATTTTATCGGTACTACAGACCTTTCATCCCGCCGGGGCAGCGAGGGTTACGACCAGCTTCTCCGCTCTTCCGACAATCTCGGCTACACACCACATAGCAGCAAAGCACGGCTGTCGACGTCCCAGTTCGGGGGCCAGAATATAGTAAATAAATTCGCGGAGGATGTTTTCTCAGGACGACATGAAAATGACCAATATGATCAAAAGTGAAGCCTTTATTTCTTCAGAGCATCAGACTAATATACTAATACTAACTCTAATATTATCTCTAACTTGCTTACAGCTTCTAATAATATCACTATTGGCAGACAGTTCTTAGACTATTATTATTGGTTAATAAACTCAGGAGCACACTTCTACACATTCTAATTGGTCACATTTTCTTACAGCGATTCAGGTTGTGCTTGGCTTGTTTTCTTCTTTGTTTAAGTTTTTCTTGCTTATACCAAGGTCAAATTATGTTTCTTTGCATGCTTTCTCATGAGAACAGCCAGGTCGAACTGTCCTAGCATATCTCGTGTATTCTTTTCCCATGAGAATAGAGCAGGCTGTAGGCCCTGCTCTCTCATCTAAAGCTGAGTTGTGCAAAGGGGCTTATTGCCTTCCAAAAATCCTATAACTCTGAAAATTCCCAACACCATATGACATTCTTATCTTCAAATTGGAGGCATGGATTTAAAATGTGGATTGGTGAATAAGGAATCAGATGGATGGATGAAGAAACAGAATTGTGGTCAATAGTTCTATATCAAGGTGGAAGTTGGTGATGAGTGGTGTCCATCAGGGCTCTGTCTTCAGATCAGTCCTCTTTAATATCTTTATCTATGACAAGGACACCAAGATCAAGTGTACTCTCAACAAGTCTACAGATGACACGAACATTAGTGGTGCTGTTGAAACAGCCAAAGGATGGGATGTTACCCAGAGGGACTTGGACAAGCTTGAAATTGGGTCCACAAGAATCTCATGAAGTTCAACAAGTCCAAAATGCAAGGTGCTGCACCTATTTCAGGGCCCAAGTACACGAGTACAGACTAGGAGAAGCACTCAATGAGAGAAACCCTGTGGAGAAGGACTTGGAAATTCTTGTATATGAAAATCTGTATATGAGTCAACGGTGCGTACTTGTAGCCCAGAAAGCCAACCTGGGCTGCATCAAAAGAAGTGTGGCCAGCAGGCTGAAAAAGATATTTCTCCCTCTCTATTCTGCCATGGTGACACCCCACATGGAGTACTGCATCCAGCTCTAGAGTCCTCAGCACAAGAAAAATATGTTGGAGCAAGGTCAGAGCAGGGTGATGAAGATGGAGCACTTCTCCTATGGAGTACAGGCTGAGAGAGTTGAGGTTGTTCAGCCTGGAGAAGAGAAGACTCCAGGGAGACCTTAGAGCAGCTCTCCGGTACCTATAGAGAGCTTATAGAAAGAATAGATAGTGACCTTTTTCATGGGCAGATAGGACAAGGAAGAATAGTTTTAAACTAAGAAGTCAGTCACAGGAACAGGTTGCCCAGTGAAGCTGAGGATGTCCCATCCCTGGAAGTGTTCAAGGCGAGGTTGGATGGTGCTTTGAGCCACTCGATCTAGTGGAAAATGCCCATTCCCAAGGCAGAGTTATTGGAACTAGATGATCTTTAAGGGCCTGTCCAACACCATGCTATGATTCCATGATGCATTTCTGACTAACCAGTCTCTCCCTTAACAGAGAACCAACAGTTTAGAATGGGTCCAAATGTACATTCACAAATGTAACCTGACAATATGGGTATTGTCCCAGCAACAATGATGTTTAGAACTCTTTGTCTAAAACTAAGGAACTATCAGGGTCCCAACAGATGTGTCAACCAACTGGTTATTGTAATGGGAATGGATACTGACTGTCTAAAAATATCCTTTTTCACATAACAGAAAAATATACCAAAATGCTCGGTTTCTTTCTTTTTCTCTTAGTACACTGTGAATGTATGTTAGCAGTAGACACCTCCACAGCCTTTCCAGTTGCTGTTTATGTGAAAGAATACATTTTATGTGTCAACATGGACACTCATACATATTTCCAGGGGCAATATTAGAGTAGATCTTCCAGTTACTTTTTACTTGAAGTTGGACAAGACATTGATATGAGATATCTAGGCATAGACCTGGATCAGTTGTAGCCCTTTGTGAATATCCTGGTGCATCCTTACTTCCCTGTCTATGCTGAGATGCATGTGGTGCAGTGCCACCAGCTGAAGGGAACAGAATGGGGAGGAAGTCTAAACCTGCACAGCAGTGTCAATCTTGTGCTAGGTGTACAGGAAACAAGAAACATTCAGTGTATGTTTAAATTGCTTACCATCTATTTGTTTTTTCCATGGTAGAAGCAGCTCAAAAGCTTGGAGACTTCCTTTTAAACATAAACTTGGGCTATTTTAACATATCCAAATGACCTATTGTCTGATTGGCGAATTGTCCGAGTAGAATTTTTTGTTTCTCTCCAGGCTACTTTTCTTCTTCTTTCTCCCCTTTGTTGTGTGATCCAGGAATAAGTGCTTCTTCTGAAAAATACAATTTAAAAAAAACCACCAAACTTTGAGAAACCAAAAGCAGAAACTTTAGAGGGAAGATCTTCTTTGGTTAGGATCCATAAAAATGGGGAATTTGACAAGTGCCAAAACGCTGTAAATACCTGTTGAATCTTGAGCATTTTGGGTGCTTTCAAAGGATTAAAATAGGGTTAAGAGTTTTAACCACATGTAAGAGCTGTGCTGAACCACTGTAGGCTCTGGACACTGTACTTGCATGTAAGAAAAGTCACTAGATGTCACGTGTGCTTTGGGACGAAGGTCTCACAGGAGGCATACCTGGAGGATAGGTGGGATGCTGCCAGTGGCACCCATGGCTATAGAGAATTTCTGAGTGATGGACAGTATATAGGCTGCACAGCTTCTTCCTTCTCTATTCTATGCTCCAAGTCTTCTCTGAGACTGGAAGTGCAGGCAGTGCCAAGAGAAGGTTAAAATGGACAAACATCCTAGTGCAGACTGTCTTCCAGAGCATGGTGCCTGGCTAGGAGGGCAGAGTCATCCCCAAGATAACCAGTGCACCCGGAAAACATCCTCAGCTAAAAATTTAGGATGTGGGAGGATTTTCCCTTTTTCCATCTAAGCATGGAAACAAATGATCTACACCCAGTAGATACAGTCCATAGGGCTGGAATCTAGCCCAACAAAAGGACCCAGAACTGAAAATTCATTCAAAAATTGTACCTCTTTGGAATCTATTTTTGATTATAGAAACATATAATCATTTAAGTTGGAGAAGACCTTTAAGATCATCAAGTCCAGCCATTAACCCAAGACTTTCAAGTCCATCACTAAACCACGGATGTCCGTAGCCAGTTCATCTAGATGTCTCTTAAATATTTCCAGTAATAGTGACTCATCTTCCCTGGGCTTTACATTCCCTCATCCTAGTAGAGGCCACAGATATTTGATGAGATAGCAGGGGGGAAAAAAAAGAATCCTACAAATGATAGGAAAAAAAAAATCCTAAGTCAAAAAAAAGATGAGTGGGTTTTGTTTTATTGATATTTGGCATTTAACTCCAGTAACATAATTTGTAAATGCACAGTATTAAAAGTATCTTTCTTGATAGAGAGTATACAAAAGATATGGATGTTTATATGAATAATAAATGAAAAAATATTATGTAATTAGTCTTTGTGATAATAGTGTGTTCATATTAGCCCGTACTCTTGAGTAAATCCTGAATATTTTACTCTAGCACATTCCTTTTGATTTCAATAGGAGACTATCAGATAAAGAATTTCTTAAAAGAGTAAGTGCCTCAAGAGCTAAATTTCTCACGTGGTTTTTATTTGTAAAGGAGTTTGTGTTGCTTTATGAACTTCTATATTTCCATGTTAATATGACTAAGAAGACACATTGAAATATAAGAGTCTTTCTACCCTCTGAAAACAATTTTGCTGACACATTGAAGAAAACTATTTATTTGTCTTTTTGTATATATAAAGCAATTAATTTTTTGTTGGTTTTTTTTTTGTTGTTGGTTGTTTGTTTGTTTTCCCTAGGGCTATGAAGAATGGAAGAGGACCAAAGCAACCTGTCCTGTGGGAAATACTTTCAAGCATCAGGAAACTGAGAGACTGTTATTTCAGCAAATCATGAGGTCCTCTTGTGTAACTACTGTGAAATTGTAGTGCATGAAGATGAGCTGATGAGAAAAGAGTAATTTTCCTTCTTAAAGTATTGCTAGGTTTGTTTACTTTGGATGCACCTTCAATTACCTGTAGACAACACAGAGTACACACTCTTATGTGTTTGTTCTTGCATTCAGCTCTATGGTGCCTAAAGTGGTTTGCAGATCAATATTGGGTTTTTCTGTTTTTACAGAGGGTGACTATTCTTTTTTTACTACATCTGAGTCATTTAAGACTTCCTTGTGATGCACCTATCATTGCTAGATGATGCAAGATAGCTTCTAGTTTTGAAAATTTAGTTTAAGAACAGGGTTTCAAAATAAATTATTTGACTTTGTCTTATTAGCAACTTTTTATTGCAATGTATCAGCACTTCATTACTAATGTTTACAGTAAATTATTTATAGTGAGGCTATACCACTGACTGAAGATGGGTTTATGCTGACTTGTAATTTCCCTGAAGCTTATTAATGTCTTCTCCTCTCTGCTCCAGTTCACTATAATATACTATTCTTCACATTTTCAGTAGATTGTAATAGGATAGAAAATGTGTACTTTCTTGTGTCCTCATGCCCTTTAGCTGACAATGACTTGGGTCAAATAAATTTGACACAAATTGCAATATCTATCAGCCTTTTTATTTTGACTTCTGAGTTGGCACTATATTATTCCATATGTTGACATCCTGTCACTTCCTGACATAATCTAAAATAATATGAAGTAATAATGAATTTCGGTATAATAAAACATGTTTTAAAACAAAATATGTCTGAGGACTTGGAGGCTGAAAGATGTTGATCAAAGTCCTAAACAAAGCAGACAGTCTTTGCAAAAAGATATATATGAACAATATAAGATGCCTTATACACCAGTCACTGAAGTGTCCCAGGGAGTGTCTCAAACCCCTCATATACAACAGTGTGTTTTGGCTGACTCATGCAAGCCATTTTCTCCTTTTTTTGAGTAAGTTTCTGCTAGAAAGTATAAGATATATTAAACATTGATTTTAGTATCCAAAGGGTTGATGAGCAATGTATGCAGCACTCCTGTGATTAAAGGTTTTAGTTCACCTGAAAGTTCATTCTCCATTGGAAGAGTGAAAAAAAAAGATTCTTGCTTAAATTTTAGAAATTTATAATACTTACTATATTTCTTTCCTATTTGCATTATTTACTGTTATCGTCAAACCATACTAATATAGAAACACGTATCTCTAACCACTGAAAGAAGCATCAGATCAAGGAATCGAGAAGAGACAGAAGACATGTTCAGCTTATGTATCATCTTCCTTTTATTCACCACAAACATTTTTGCTTCAACTCTTCACCTGGATCTGTATTAGTCACACATCTGCTAGAATGAATGGCCAACTAGACAGGCTTTAGCTTGAAAGCTGCACTGTTAAATCCAAAGTTAAGAGACTTTTTAGAATCTTTTGTTTAATCTAAAAATGTCTAGTCCTTGTTAATTTAGACAAAATACGCAATTGCAACTTTTGTACATTTTTCACAGACCTCAACTTTTTATCTAGATTTGCATTAGAAGAGTATAAATACATTTTTTAAAAAGTTGAATATAGCTCATTTGAGGGTGAGGTTAAATTCAGTATTCTTGAGCCTGGTTAATTTTAAAAATATAAAGTCATAGACAAAAATAAAAATATGATGGCTAAGTACCTGGAAAACACTATTTTCCAGAAAATAAGTGACTTTCCATTTGACCTTTCTGTGAGTATGAGACTGTCAGTGGGACATGAAAAATAAAAGTATCTTGTGTGCAAAAATGCAACCATCACACCAATGTCCAGGCTGGTCTTACTGTCTCTGTGAAGAGTTTAAAGAACATAAATTCATTCAGCTCCAGTGTTCAGGTGAGTTTTGTCTACTGTATATGTATTTTCCAAAACTAGACTAATCCTGTTGCTCCACTTTCACACTTGCTTAACCTCCACAGAACTACCAAAGATTGCAATGCTGCCTAAATATCACAGAAGCATGTTTGTCTTTGTACATGTTTGGCTAAAATATTTGGGAAAATGACATATAAATAATAAATCCTGTCATAGAACCATTTGCACTATAGTGAGGCAAAATTTGTAGCATTCTGAAACTGGTATGTACAAGGAAATATTTGTCTGCCTTTAATTATTTGGCTTCAGAAAACAGGATGTTGAGGTTATGTTTCCAATAACTGTCCAGCATGCCTCATTCTCTTTTTTTTTAAGTCACAAACAAAACCCATCAAACCTATTTCTGACCATGAAATTCTAAATTACTCAATTTTAAAAAAGACTATTAATGCCATTAAACTGTTGAAGCAAAGTTTTCAGATGCAGCCTTCTTTCAGCCTGTTTTTATGTTGATTTGTTGTTTTTTTTTTTTTTTTTTNTTTTTTTTTTTTTTTTTTTTTTTTTGTACTATAGGTGATACACACTGGATATATTTTAAAATAATTTGAGTGATACAAGAGGCAAACTGGTTCCTTTTACATTCAAATATATGCTTCATAAGATACAACTTCATTCTTTCATCTGTTTTATGATGCAGTCATATTTTATTGAAATTTTGTCAGCGTTCCTTTGTCACAGTTGCTGCCAAGAATACTCAAGCAGCCGAGATGAGAGGTTGAAAGAAAAGTGACTGAATGGAATTTTAACAAGGGACAGACAAATATCAGATGGTTTGTTTCATATTGTGAAGCAAACTACCTGAATCAACTATCTCTTTGAACAGTTTATCTAAGCATTAGTGGAGCCTTCAGTCTGATTCCACAGCGGTACTCAGATTTACAGAGCAGAAGGTGTCTCAAGCTGTGCTGAATACTTGTGAATAACAATAATATTTTCAAAATAATGAGTAATTAAAGTATGTATCTGACATTCTCTTGGTGTTGCTAGAAAGCAGACAAGGACAGGGGTTTCTGTGCTTACCTCTGATAACATTGCCATAAGATGTAATTCTGGTCTACGCAACTCTAAACACTTGTGTTAACTGAACTTCTAGCAGTGGCAGAGAATTTTTAATCCCCTACTAAACAGCAGGCAGTGAATCTTCTTCAGGAGCAGTGGTATAGAGAAGAAAATCCTGATATAGTTAGATGAGTGTGAAATCTTTTTGCAACAGAAGTAACTCACATCATTATAGAAACTGTAGACATACTACTGTTGCTTTATTGGTCTCAATTAATGGTTTTTTTTTTGTTCAAAGAAGAAGTTTAAAGTGGAAAGCAAAGAAAGGAGAAATCACATAAAATTTGGAAATATTAGGAATTCTCTAGATGAAGTTGATGGTTAAAACACCTTAAGTATGTTCCACAAAGAACAATACTTTCAGTCAGTGAAGAAGTGATTTTAATTTTACATTTGTAGCAGTATGATAACCAGGAGAGTACTGTTTTGTGAAGGATTCACATACTACAGAGGAAAATCTTGTGTGGGTGAGAACTGACTTCATATGACCTAATGTGAATTTTATGCCCTGGAAAAAGGTATAGTCTATTGAAAAAATACTGTATGAGTAAATATTGTTGATGAGATTTTACCAATGCAGAAATCAATCAGGCATCAAGTGTCATTAAAAGTCTTCTTTGTAAAACATCTAGGTACTTCTGAAACTGTACCTTATATTTTGAACATATCCTATTTAACATTACATGGATTACTTGCCTTCTGGCATTTCCTAACTCTCAAGTGCTTCATTTCACAATTTAAATAACATTCTTTTAACATAAGTGGTTCAGTTTTTGTTTGTCTTTGGTGGGGTAAAAAGAAGAGGTAGTGTTTCTCTCTGTTTTGCACACCAGGTATGTAGAAATGACATTTGTACAATAAATAGCAGAGCCATGCAATGAATTTTCACACATCTGTGATCAGAGCACCTGCTTTCAGCTCACAAATGTATCCCTTTCGAAACTTATTCTAACATTTTACCTTCATAGTACTTTCAAGTAGGTGTTATTTCAAAGTCCCCTTTTCTCTCTTCTGTTCCACTTAAAGTATGCCAAGTTATCTATCAGTAACAGAACTTCTGAGAATTAGAATGTCAAAATCTTTATATAGTCCACTAACCAGTATAGAGGAACAGGGAACTTCTCTACCAAAGGGAAAGGCAAATTTGCTTCTTAACAGGGGACAGACCACTTAATCCTCTCAAAGCATGATAACAGTAGATATTTGGAGTGATCTAAATAATTTTGTAGAAAATGTTTTTTCATTGTAATTCTGGAACCCCTTTTGCATCAAGAACATTATAATTTAGAAACTAAGTGTTTATACATATGCAAAATTACTGAGAAACAGTTATTGTGAGGGTATTTTCGTGTGTAAAGTAAAACTACAGTGGGTAGAAAAGTAATCCAGATTAAAAATGAAACAAAACAAAACAAACAAACAAAAACCCAAAACAAAAACAAAAAAAACCCAAAAAACAAGAAGAAAAAGCCCAAAAAAACTTCTCAACATTCATCAAATACTACTCCCATTTTGTGGGGACAGTTGTAAATATTGACTATGAAATAGTTGATGACAATAAGCTGCATATATCCTGATATTTCCATTGTAATATGTGTCTTGCTGTCTCATGATTGATTTACTAAAGACTTGTATTGTTACTGTTTATGGGTGCTCTTGAGGTTTACAGCACCGTCCCCAGCAAAAAAAAAAAATTGTGTTTCAGAGAAAAAAAATTCCAGTGCTGTTCTGTTTATAACCACATCTTGTCTGTTCTATCTAAGAAACAAAGAGTTTTCTTAAGGATGAATTAATTAGGAGTAATTTAAAGAGATAGACTCAAAGTGCTTAGCTCTATATTCTGTAGACTTATATATACATGTGCCATAGGGTAAAAACGAAAGTAAAAACGGTCTTTTTTCCTACCGCGCGGGAGCCAACGGCCGGGCGGGGGGGACGACCCCCTCCCGCGCCCGCGTGGACAGAGCCGCCCGGAGCCGGTGGTG
>VYZS01095564.1:0-19150 GCA_013400695.1 Neodrepanis coruscans | reverse complement strand
TTTTTTTTTTGAAGGAGCCGCGGGGGTGGAGGGGAGGGGCTGTGCGTGGGAAGGGGGTGCGTGAGATGTGTCCATAGGAAAGAAGCCCGTGGAATCCGTGCAGTGCAACAGCAACCCCATCTTTCTTCTGCATCTTCAATGTCATTTGTGCAGCGTTCAAAGCACGTTTGTTCTCAACTTCTGCTTGGGGGTTTGTTCTATTTTTGTGGGGATTTTCACGGCCGAGGTTTGGGCTGGGAGGGGAGGGGGGGGGATGTCTGCGGGTGCTGCGTGTGAGGAGGAGGAGTTGGTCCACAATCCTTTCTCCTTCCTGAGTGCTGATCCCTTCAGCCACAGAGCAGTTCTAGTGCTGCTCTCCTGCTTTTGGAAGGCATTCTGGACAGCCTGGAGCTGAGCAGAGGCAGAATGAACATCCTGGGATGTGTGGAGGAGCCTCCCCAAGGGCTCCTTTTCCCAGGATCCCGGGGCGGAATTGGGATCTTTGGGATTGTGGTGGCTGTTGCTCAGCAGCTGGAATGAAATCCTGGAGAAAAAAGGTTGGAGTGGTACAGAAATCCTCATCCTGAATCCCTGAAGTGTTCAGGAGGTTTGGAGTTGAGGGGTAACACAACTCCCTTAGGGGCTGCTTCTCCTAAAGAGTGGGAAGAGTTGCCAGTGAGATGATGAATAAATAACATTTTGTGGCAGAAATATAAAAGTACATCGGGATCTTGTTTTAGCAGGGTTGTCTCTTCATTTTTGTCAGGACTGTGGGAGCAGGAGCTGAGTTTTGGAGGGGGCTGGATGGAAACTTTGTGTCCTGCTCAGGGGGTGGATGGTGATCAGGGGGGCAGAGATATTCCAGGGCTTTGGTGGCTGTTTTTAGCTCAGCTGGGAACTGGAGGCTGTGTTGGTGCTGTCTGTCTGTAGTGGCTGATGGAGAAATAGTAGATATTGTAAAAACGTGTGTGTGTGTGTGCACATATATTCCTGTTTTTAATTGCTGATCCCAAATGGATTCTGAGTCTGCTCTCAAATGCCATCCCCACCATTAAAGAGCAGCTCCTGGGATTTTTACCTCCATAAATCCACAATTTTCACCTTTCACCTTAAATCTTGGATTATCAGCTGTTCATCCAGACTCTCCAAAAAGGTGGAGGATCCCAGTTGGGGCACATTGTGCTCATTTTAGAGGTGCTGTTCCTTGAGGAGGGTTTTGCTGGCAAAAAAGGGCTGAAGGAAGGTTGGTGGTGAGTTGCCAGGGCTGTTGCTTTGACTGGAGCTGTTCAGCCCTTTGAATTTGGGAGAAACAGCTTCTGGCTTGAGGTTTTTGTGCCTTGAGCAGTTGCAGAGTGAGAGGAGTGAAGGTGCCTTCCCTTCAGCCCTGTCAGAAGTGGGTCAGTGGGTCAGGGAATCCTGGAATCCAGGCTTTGGGAAGTTTGCAGTGTGCAAACATTATTGGATTCCATTGGATTACTGGGATGTGGAGCTCCAGTGAGTGCTGAGCAGCTGGAAATCTCTCTGTGTCCTTAAACTCTCAGGAATGGGGGGGTTTTGGTGACTCAAATGTACTTTATTTGTGGGGTTTGTTATCAAAAAAGGTTTGAACACATTTCCAGAAGTAAAACATCGTAAAAAAATCCCAAACCAAGCAAACCACAACAACCCTTGTCATTGTTTTGACATGAAAACCATCTCGTGCCTGAGGAAAAGAAAAATTCCCAAAATTTAGGCAGAGGGTTGACATCTTTTTTTTTATTAGTGGAAAGACCAAATCAGTGAGTTGTTCAACTCTGGAGGTGGAAGGATGAATCAATGGGTTGGTATTTAATGACTCTGTGATGAGTGGGTTCGGGCTCTCCCAAAATACTTTGCTTTGGGCTGAACTGTGAGTTCCAGACACATTCTTTGGGATAGTTTAGGAATACAGGCAGCTACAACTCTGCCCAAATCCCTCCAAAAGTGGGAGACATCTGCTTGTCAAGGAGAAGCTGCTGACCCAAGGCTGCCTCCTTGTCTTGGGATGTTCAGCTCTGTGGAGCCTTTCCATAAATTTCCTGCCTTCCCTGGCACTCTGGGATATTTTTTCCAGCTTTTTTTTTTTTTTTTTTCCTGGTTAGCTTGTCTGGCAGCTGAGTTTTTCCCTTTAGCCAAGTTTTAACAGCTTGCTTTTATAGTATGGAGTTTTGTCAGCTTTTGACAAGTTGGCAGAGGGAAGACATTCTGGGATGGATGGATATAAATATGTTCTCCCTCCAAAATCAGGGCTGGGGGATAATTTCTTCCTGTTTTTTTTTATCACTGAGGTTGTTCTCCCTTCCAAAAATCTCACCCATTCCCACCCCCATTTCTAAGAGTTTTCTGCAGGGAGGTGCTGGGCTGTGGGTGGAGAAGTCCAAAGACATTGAGGTGCAGAGCACATGGTTTGTGCGTGATGAAAATAATGGCAATAATCATCATGAGAAGGGTGAAAAAAAAGGCTTCACCCCTTGAGAAGGGTCTCCGTGGGTTGCAGGGGATGCTGCTGCTCCGTGTCTTGGTGAGTGGCTCCCACTAGAGGGGGTCCAACCACAGATGTTGGAGTGGATCTGCTGGGCCTTGGGAGGGCAGGGATTTCTCCACACCTTTTCCTTGGAAGAAACAATGTCAGGAAGAGCCTGCTGGGAAGTTTGGCCTTTCCCTGCCAAACTCAGTGTCTCTGCAGTGACAGAAGGGCCTGGGGAGGTGGAGTGGGATCTGGAGAGCTGGGATTTGGTTCCCTCTTGGATGCAGAACTGCTTTGGTGCCCTGACTTGGTTCTTCCTGGAACCACCATGAAGTTTCCATGGCTTTCAAGGAGAAGACACCAGTGTCAGGTATTGTTGGGGATTGTAAGGGGGTGCTCCCATCCTCGTGGTCCTTGATCACAACATCCCTTTTCAGTTGTTCAAGCTCCAGGGAAAACAATTTTGCCCTTTTCCCACTCCCCTCTAATGCCAGTGGCAACCTGGGGGTGCCTTCCCTGGTGGAGAGAGGCAAAGTGCCAAGGGAAGGAGGACAGAGGCCTCACCATTTTCCTGTTAAAATTCCAAGCTCTCTCATTTCCCATCTTTCCAGACCCTTCCATTTTGCTGTTGGCTGCCCTGAGCTGCCTTTCTTCCTTGCAGTGGTTTCTCCTCTCCCAACAAATGTAGGTTATTCAGGGAGCATTTCTTTTAATGAAAAGGATGGAGGGAGAACTGATGGTGATAAAGCATCTCTTCAGAGCAGAGCTGCTTTCAGTGCCTGGAGACTGCAAGGAGCAGAAATTGGACGTCAAACATGTAATTTTCCTTGGGGAATGAAGGTGAGCCTGTGGAGAAGTCTGGATCCCTGGCACAACTTCCCTCTGTACTTTCATTTTGCTTGATTTCCCTTGAATCCTGACTTGATTCTTTTTTTTTTTTCTTTTAGCACCTGACTGTGGTGAAAACCAGCAGTAGTAAAAGGCAGTGTTTGAACACCTGGAAGCTTTTAGGCAGGAGGAGCTGTGAGTCAGAGTGAGGCTTTGCTAGGGAGGAAATGAAATTGTAATTAAAGGCACAAGCAAAGGACATGTGCCAAATCTTGTTGCTTCTGTGACCCAGCTCTGCTTCAGGGCACTGAGCTGCTTTTCCAAGCAGGATCCCAAGAAAATGGGGAAAGAGCTTTCCTGGGGAGAGGGATCTTTAGAAAATCCCCAATCCCAGGGGCAGTCTGGTGGTGGGAGGGACACCCTGTGTTTCTCACCCTGGGGAGCAGAACCTCATGATCTTTGCAGGGCAGAACAGTCACATCCCATATCCTGGGGATGCAGGATCCTGTGTTCCAGCCCAGAGCCTTTCTCGTGCCCTCCTCTTCCTCTGCTCCCTCTGCTGGGCTGTGGCACCTCAGGGTGATTTGGTTTTCCTGCTCTTGGGGAGTTTGACATCCCAAAGAAACATCTGGGTATTATCACAGGACAGAATCATGTCATGGAATGGGTTGTGTTGGAAGGGATCTCAAAAATCAGTTCATTCCCACCACCTCCCACTATCCCAGGCTGCTCCAACCTGGCTTTGGACACTCCCAGGCTGGCACCCTGTGCCATCACCACCCTCTCAGCCAAGAATTCCTTCCTAAAGCCTCCTTTTTAGATTTAAAACCATTTCCCCTTCTCCAGCACTCCATGCCCATGTAAAATGTTGTCATCTCTCTTTCTTTACCCCTCACAGGATGGGTTGAGGGAATAGGTGTGTTCTCCCTGTCCCAAAACACCACAGGGAGTAGGAGTAAGACAGGATTCTGTCCTAAATGTTCTGTGCATTGGCTGTGAATGGAAAATAGGAGAACCAAGGCCGTTGTGACCAGGTTTGAGTGGAACACTGGGAAACTCTCAGCTTCTCTGAGCTGCAGCACCTTTTCTGCCTTTGTGGCTCTGCCTGATGTGAGGGAAGTTTCCCATAAACCCCAGGCCCTTTGGCAGAACTCTGGATTCAAAACTCTTCAGGAGCTGCAATGCAAAAAGGCACCTGGAGCTGCCTTGATCCCTTTTCTAATTAAATCTGTGGAGAAAAACCCCAAGGCAGGGGAGAGTGGAGCTTGTCCTGCTGCCAGAGCCTCCCTCAGCTCCTAGGGACAGGGAGGGTCATAATCCTGCTGCCACAATGGGCACTGGACTTCACAGCTCTTCCCAGAAATCCAGGCTTCCCCAACCTTTCAGGGAGGTGAGAAATAGCCCTGTGAGTTTACAGCATTCCAGAATCTGGGAAAATCAGCTGGAAAAGAACTCCTTGGATCCCGCCCCCCCTTCTCCAGGCAATCCTGGCTGACAGGACTGGCAGGAATTGCACTGCCTGATCTAGCAAACACAGAAGACAGCAGCAGTGAAAGCACCAGGAGTGGTTTGGAGTTTGGGATTGGAATTCATCCCAGTTATGTCTAAGTGAGGGGAAAAAAAAAAAAAAAAGAGCAACGGAGGCCGATGTTGTTGAGAGTAAAAATTGTAAAGAGTGGTATAAGCAGAAGGCATTTAAATAATGTAAACAGTCTGGCATGGGAGGAAGGATGGGAGGCATTCCAGAAACAAAGGGAAAAGAGTTTTAAAACATGGCTAAAAATACAGCAACTCCTGAATTCCAGAGATTATCTCAATTAGCACTTTTTCAATATATCTTTACAACAGAATTGGAGGAGTTCACAAAAGATAATGGAGGCTACGAGATACAGAGCAGTGATATTAATTTGTTTAATTAAAAGGATGAAGGGCTCCCTAAAATAAGATTCACTTATCTTGTGGTGCAGGGAAGGAGGAGGTTATATTGGGAAAGCTGCAGCTTGTGGCATCAGAGTGTGGAAAAGTGTGGCAAGAGCCTCTTCTTCAGCCTCAGCAGCTCCTGACCCTGTGACTTCCGACAGCAAATCCCTTCCCATGGGATTTTTGTGCTCTTAGAGCAAAATGAGGTGATTTTACCTTTCCAAAAGGATTTTGTTTCGTGTTCAGAGAGCAGGAATTGGGTGTTTTCCTCCAGCAGAGAATGAAATATTCAGCCACCAGAGCTCTGAGGGGTGGGCAGATGTGGTTTTAACTGGGAATTTGTGTGTGTGGAGCTGTTCATGGAGGGGTTGGTGTCCTCTGGCTCTGGCACATGTCAGAATTGATGTCCAGCCTCAGCTCTGGGTGTGCATCCCTTGGCATGTGGGAGAATCATGGATGGATTTCCAACTGGATGGTGGGAAGTGGAGGGAGAGGCTGCAGGGGCCAAGGAGGAGAGAAGACCCTCATGCAGATGTAAATGAAATTAACCCCCCTAGATGTATATTAATAAGTTAAGTAGCACTAAGCTCTGTATCCCCAGCTCAGCAATATTCTGAGGCACTTTATTGCTTTAATGGAGGGATAAAATAGAACCTGCAATTATAGTAATTTTTTCTAATTGAATATTTTGCTTTATTCTTTCCCTTTCAAAGCATGACTGTAAGTACCAGCCTTCATAAAGCTTTGGAAATATTTATACTTTCCCTCTCTGGCAATGAGTGTAAATATGCTTTTTCTTGGGCAGACTGTTTTGGTCCCTCATGGATGAGTAGAACAGCTCTGGGCAGCAGTGGGAAATCCACCTTTCTCTGCTCCATTTCAGCTTCTTGCCATTACAGAATCATGGAGTGGTTTGGGTTGGAAGGGACCCACAGGATCATCTGGTTCCAGGTTGCTCCAAGCCCCCTCCAACCTGGCCTTGGACATTTCCAGGGATGGGGCAGCCACAGCTTCTCTGGGCAACCTGTGCCAGGGCCTCCCCACCCTCAGAGCCAAGAATTCCTTCTCAATATCCCATCCCACCCCACTGTCTTTCAGTTTGAAGCTGGGAAATACTCATTTCCCAGCCCCACTGAGGTTGGGGACAAGGATGGGTAAAAGCACCTCCAGGATCCTGCCTGAGCAAGAGGTAAAGGGCTGTCACTTGGAAGCTGTTGGCAGGAGCTGCCTCCTCCTCTAAAGGGGACTTTTGATCCCACAAACTGCTTATCTGGTGCACTTGTCCTTTCATCTGGTGTGTGAGGGCTGATGGAAGGCACAGCCTCGTGCTTCCTTCATGAATATTCATTAGGAGTGGAAATAATTTGGAACACTTTGCACTGGCTGCACAAATCCATCAGTTCCTGCCTTGCAGGAGATTTGACAAAACCCAGGGAGCTTCACTCAGTCACCACAGAGGGTCTGGAGTTGGGGATACAAGGGGGAGGTGGTGGCAGGGCTTTATTTCCCAGCACTGGGCTGGGCAGGAAATGGTTTCCTTGGGAAAAGCTGCAGCAGAGCCTTTGCCAAGTCATGTGCATCCAACCTGGAGCTGGAGGGGTGAGGCTTTGAAAGGCAGCACCACCAGCCTTTGGTGCCCTTGTGGTGGTGAAGGACAGAGCTTTTCTCCTGGATGCTTAATCTTGCCTTAGTCCTTGTCACTCTGCTCCTCCTGTCACACTCTGACGTCAGTGCATCCTGCTGGGAAAGGCTCCAGCCCCAACTGGGAGGCAGCTCATTCCTGGGTGATGCCAGAGCCCTGCAGAGGGGCACAGGCTGCTTTGGGTGGGAAGGGACCTTAAAGATCATTTATCTCCAAATGATTCCACCTTTGCCCTTCCCTGGTTCCACCTCATTGTTTTCCTTGAGTGAAAGACCCACAAAATGTGACCACGGTCAAGGGTAGAGCCCTCTTTGTCTCACCTGCTGGGAACTCCTCTCTCCTCTTGGGAGCTCAGCAGTGGCAGGATTTGTCCTCTGGCCTTGGCACAACATGGCCATTTCTGTTGTGTGCAACCTGGGAATGGTTCCAGTGGTGCCAAGATGATGCTGAGGTGAGGGCTGGGTAAATCCCAGCCAAAATTGTGCCAGGGATGATCCTGTTGGTGGTTTAATTTACTTTAAACCTCCTCAGAGCCCTTCAAACCAGTGCCTTAAAAACAGGGGGATTATTCCATCCCCATCCCCACGTTTGTTCCCTTCCCCAGGTTTGCATCTTTGAACGAGCCTTTTCATTGGTGAGCTTTAGATCTGGGATAATCAAACATCAAAGTAAACCAGACTGTTGTGGATACAGAAAGGGGAAAAAAAAAAAATCAGGAGGCTCAGTAGGACTTTGGGGAGTAATAAATTTGTTCTATATTTAATCTGGTATTTATCGCAGTGTCAGTATGAGACCACTTCATTTTACTACTTTAACTGTGTCTAAGAATAACTTGAATCCTTGAAATATTGAGAAAGTGGCTCATACCTGGTGGTGGCTGATGGGATCCAGCTTTAATAGTTATTGATTGGTTTCAAAAAGCTCCCAGTAATATCCCAGCCCCAGCTACTGTATGTGGGGACTTCAAATCCTGTCACTTATTTAAGATGAGAAGGAATTGCAGATTTGCAGCTTAATCAGCTCTCAGTGGGGGGATCCAGCCAGGACTTCAGGTGGCATTTAGAGTTTTTGCAAAAAACGGTGGTTGGTCTGCTCTGCTTTTATTGTTTTATTGCTCCTGTAAAATTGGGGTTTGTCCCAACCCCTTTAGGAGGGTTTGTCTTAGATTTTGGTCCGTCCTTTTAGTGCCCCATGTCTCAGAATGTGCTGAGATGAGCTGAAAAACCCCCACACATCCTCACAGAAAAATAAAAGTTAACCCCAAATAAGGAGAGTATTTTCCATCCAGAAATTCAGGAGAGCAAAAAATCAGATTAAACTCTGCTTTTTAGAGCTAAAACTCTGCCTGGATAACCTGGCATTTGACTGTGCTTCAAAACACCTTAAATGATGCTTTATTACCGTTTGTGCTCCTACCCTTTGTTTTACTGCTCTGCAGTTCAGTAGTTCCATTTATCACAACATTTGGGTTTGTTATTTTTCTTTTTGTTTGGTTTTTTTTTTTCCTGGTCTGGCTCGTTGCACAATTAGAGCCTCGTTAAAAGCTCTCATTATTTCCCTTGGTTGTGATCAAGCTCTGCCTTCCCCAAACCACTGAATTTCCTATTTGAACACAAGGATCCCCCTGTAATTCCCTGCTGCTCCTTTCACCAGGAACCACCTCTTGGCAGTCCCTGGGTAGTGACCAATTTTTTAGCAAATTATTTCTAACCCTTCTATTTATTTTTTTTTTTTTGGTGGTGTTTTAAGTTTTCTCAGAGCAAGAAAAAAGTGACTCCAATTGTTGAAACTGCAGTTTGAATTGAGGGGTTGAGTTGGATTTCTGATGCCTTTGCCCACTTTTTTGCCTGGGACTGGATTATTTCCCCCTTTCCTCCAGGGGATTAAGGGGTTTGTAAACCAGAATTCCTAATAAAGGTGTCTGAAACACTGGCAGAGCCTCATCCCTTCTGTTTTACTTTGAATGAATCCCTTTTATGGGATATTTTGCCTGACACTGATCCTCCTGGTCAGTGAAAGGGCCCTTTCCTTGCTCCCAGGTTCCACTGGGTGCAGCATTAATTGGTTGTGTGAATTAACTGAGGCCTAAGCTTCATTAGCTGCCATTATCACTGCATTTGTATTCTTCCTGTCCTCAATCCTCAGTGAAAACATCTGTTAGTCACTCAAAATAGAAGTCTGTGTCCTTAGGAGCAATTTCACCCTCACAAAAGTGGAGATTTTACTGAGCAGACACCTTTAATGGTGCTTGTTTTCCCTGCAGCCCCTTTTCCAAGGGAAAACCTTTGAGTGAGGCCTTTAGTCTGTGATAACTTTGCAAGTTGATGTTTGTGGGGCAGGTGGGATCCTCCAGTTTCTGACTGAGCTCTGAGGTGAGCAGTGTCTTGGCATTGTCTCTTCCCTTGGCATTGCCCTTCATGTTTCCTGTTCTTTGCCCATTTTCCTTCTGTGGGAGGGTCTTCAACTTTCTGTAGAATCACAGAATCCTTTTGGGTGGAAAAGACCTGTGAGATCATTGAGTCCAAGCTGTGCCCCATCCCCACCTTGTCCCCCAGCCCAGAGCACTGAGTGACACCTCCAGGGATGTGTGGGGACTCCAAACCTCCCTGTCCATCCCTTCAGTGAAGAATTTCTTGGAGATGTCCAACCTGACCCAGCCTGAGGCCAATCCCTCTCATCCTGCCCCTTGTTCCCTGAATCCCCACCTGGCTCCATCCTCCTGTCAGGGAGTTCAGGGTTTCCTTTGATCCCTGGTGACTTTCTTGTGTCACCTGAGAAATGAGCTGGGATTGCTCCTGCCTGTCCCCTGCCCTTCAAACATCATCCCCAGGAGCTCCAGCCAGTGACCCTTGTGGAGTTTCAGGTTTTTGGAGCTTGGGTACCTTTGTCTTATTAATACAAGAGAAATTCATAATAAAAATACAATTTAGATTAAGGCTGGTTTGACTGAGGGCACTGTTAACTCTGCCTTAGATTCCAGAAAAGCACCTCTGCAGGAGCAGGGAACAACCATGAAAATTCACCATCCCAGACCTGGAATTTGCTCTCACATCCTTTGCCTGATGATTCTAATGACAACACTGAAATTATTTGCCCATTAAATGATAAATATTACTCCTCCTCATCATATGAGTGGAATTCTAAAGAGGAAACTCCCCTTTAAACGAGGCTGTTCTCCCAGTTGTCACATTTCAGACCAGAGGGGCTGATGTGCAGCTGTGAGGAGTCAGACACATCCCAAACCTCTGGATTCAGCAGCAGGGTCAGTTTAGGAGCTCATGCTCCTTTTTTTCCCCCCTCAGGGGAGCCCTGTTACCTGTGAAGGTTGTTTTGCCTCGAGTCAGAGCAGTGGGATTATCTCAAAGAGGCCCTTTGCTTCCCTGACTCAGCTCTGCCCCAGCTTTGATGGAGCCCCTTCCTGGGGTGTCCTGCACTTGTTCCATCATTTTTTTTTGGTGAATTAAAGAAGTAACTCTGTGTCCTGAACAGGTCAGGGCTCAGGGATGACCAGCTATTGTTAAAAGCTCCCTGTGATCTGTAATCACTGCCTGAGTTAAAGGCAGAAAGCACAAAGCAGCAGCAATGTTTGGTATTTCTAAAGTAGTTCTGATTTGAGAATAAAATACCTTCTTTTTTTTTTTGAACCCTGAAAACAGCTCACAATACTTGAAAGAGCTTTTCTGGCAGCACAGGAAAGTATTTTCAAGGATCTCAGGCCAAAACCTTGTGCAGCTCATTATCATCTCCCTGATGGCAAAGAGAAAGGGCACAGCTGGCCAAGGAAAAGGTGCTGGATCTGGGCAGGGAAATTGGCATTTTCCTCCAAGTTATTGTGCCATCACCTGCCATTTGTGGCTGAGAAAGTTCCTGAGCAGGAGGTGGTGTGTGTTTAACAGTCTCTTTAGTCCTTTCAGGGCAAAATTATCTGCAGTGCTTTTTTGGGGGGAAAATTTTGCTTTGTTGGTTTCTCTTTGCTGTTTGAATTTGGGAGATTCCCACATAAGGTTCCCTGCCCCTGGCAGGGAATTTGGAACAAGATGATCCTTAAGGTCCCTTCCAACCCAAACCATTCTGTGAATTCTGAGATCATGCCACAGTTTCCATGTAAATATTGCAAATAAAGATAATTACAGCTTTTTACAGTTTTGTTGGGATATTTTTTTTTAATGTGTTTTGTTTTCCTGCAATTTCCTCTGTGGAATAAGGATTACTTGAGCTTTAGACATATTAAGTTATCCTGGAAGAGCTGAGACCATCAGGCTAAATTTCTGCCCCTTGCAGGGAGAGAAACAAAAAACCTTTCCATAGATATTCTTATTTTCAAGTGGAGCAAAATCCTGAATATTTGAGGTCAATTTTCCACTTTCTCTGTGGACTGTGGGAGTTGATCATCCTGGAGGTTTTTTTCCAGCCTTAATGTCAGAAGTTTTAGTGTGAATTTGTTACTTACTTTGCATTCAAAGTGTGTTTTAGTGTGAAACCAGGAATAGATCCAGCAGATCCAGAGCTCCTGCCCCAGTGTAGGAGCAGCATCAAGGAGGTGAAGAGCTGGGGAATGAATTGAGGTGAGCATTGCTTTGATGAGAGGGAGCCTGGAATCTCGTGTGGGGCTTCTGCTGAGGGCAGGGAACAGGGAAAGGGCAGTGGAATTCAGGATCTGCAGAGTTGTCTGTGATTCTGCCTTGCAGGAGGGAGAGTTCCCAGTGGCTTCAGCCTGTTCCTGCCATGCAGTTGAGTCCTTTCCCATTAAAATTGTTAATTAGTTGGTGATCTAAAAGTTGGGCTTGATGGTCTTGGAGGTCTTTTGCAACCTCAATGATCCTGTGACTTTCTCCAGACTGAAATGGGTCTGTAGGTTTATTCACAGCTTAAAAGTGGGATATTTCTTTGTAGAGTCATGGAATGATTTGGGTGGATCCCAGCCCACTAATTCACCTTCTCTGCCAGATCCCTTGGAGACTTTTCATGTCCAGCAGGATTTCAGGCCACAGCCCTCGTGTTCCCTGGGATGTGAGCAGAGTGGGATATTGATTGTGGTGCTTACTGTAGTTATTTATTGTGTTCATTAGCAGGGGCTCTCAGGGTGTGTTAAGTTGTGCCAGAGACACCTGGATAGTAAATTATAAAGAGTTGAGTGTGGAGTAGGACTGGTGGAAAGCTGAGATGATCCAGCCAGGCTTTTTAAATTCATTATGTGCAGATTGAGTGTGGGTATTACTTGCTGTGGCTGGTAAAGCTGTTTTTAAGGGAACTGAGTGACTGGAGACATAACTGGGCTGAGCTAATTCAGATCCATCCTGGGATGTCTCTTCTCTGTTGTCCTCAAAGCACTTTGGCTTTGGATACCCAGGATTTCACCAGAGATAAAACCCCCCCAAACTGTCCTTTTGCTGGGAACATGCCCTTCTGATGAAACAAAATAGAACTGAAGTTATTAATGGCCCTGAAGAAGAGGTGGTGGGTTGGAAAAGGGATGGAAAAGCCAGAGTAGAACAGGGGTTTTTCCTTGTGCTGCCATTTCATTTCTTCCCTTTTTTTTCAGGATGGAGAGGAATGTCTGAGTGCAGGAGCTTCTGACTTCACTGGTTATCATGGACATAATGGTTCATGGTTGGACTCAGTGATATTAAAGGTCTTTTCCAACCTTAATGGTTCCATGGTTTACCCAACATTGAGCTTTTACTGGATGCTTTTGAACCCAGAGCCAGCCCAGAGCCCAGTACTGCAGCTCTGAGGCCCAATTTCATGAGAAAAATAAAACTTACTTGGCCAAAGGGGCTTCAGAAAAGCTCAGAGACAGAAGGACCAGCTGAAGGCAGCACAATTTAAAACGTGGAGGGCTGGCTAAACCTTTTGGGCTGCTTTTAGTTGTAATAACTATTAAAAAACCCCAAACAAACCTACAATTCTGCTTCACTTGAAGCTGCTGTGCCTCATAAATAAACCCTCCAGCTCTGTGCTCACAGCCCAAACCACTGGAGATGCAGTTAAGGCCATAAACCCTGTTGCTGCCCTTGTATTTCTGTTTTAAATCCTGTTTGTGCAAGGCTGTTAATTTACACAGGGCTCTCCAAACACAGATAAGACACTTTCCCTGCTTGGGTAACTCATTCTGTGAGGCCTGGGCTTCCCAAATTAATGCTTTGTCCAGGTATTAGGGCATCCCCTCTGTGAGCAATCCTTGAGCCTTTGTGTGCTGACATTGCATCTCCCAGAGGGGTTTCATTCCCAGTTGGGCACCGGGCTCTGTTCTGATGTTGGGATTAATTTTGGGGTGGTGGGTGCTGTTCCCAGGGCTGTAGGAGCAAGTCCAGCCTTCTGTTAATCCCCAGTCCCACGTGTTTGTGCATAAAAACAAACACAACTTAAGATGTTGTACATCTAATAATGACAATTCTTGGACTTTCTTGTATCCCTGCCCTGTGCCTCGATTTGGGAAGGATCCTCTTTGTGCTGGAGCATCCCAGGCTCCATCCCCATCCCCCTGTGCTTGTTCTCCCGAGGATTTTCTGCCTTCAGGCACTTCAGACCGGCTCAGAACCAGAAGTGTTTCCTGCAGGAAGAAAGTGCCTTGTCCTCCCGCTGCCAAATGGGTCAAAAATCTCCGCCGTGGTGGAGGCAAAGAGCGGAGCTGGCAGAGGAAGGGATAAATCAGGGAGCGCAGGAACGTTCCTGGGAGATGATCGTTAACCAGCATTCATGTGTAAAACGCGGCGGCGAGACATTCAAACACTGCTAATAGCCTTTGATTAACCATTTTTGTTTTGTTCTTGCTCAGTGTGTTAATCACTGTGATTAAAATGCTTAGCCACCGCCGAGCTCGGCGTTGGGTAAATTAGGAAGTAAGCAAATCCAAACAGATGGGGCAGGGGAAATTAGTGTCTCTGGCAGGGCCAGACAAGGCAGGGCCAAGGAAGATTTAGGGGGAGACCCTAAATAAGCTAAGAAAGGCAATTCTCCACACCCCTCCTGCTCCTCTAAAGCTTTGCTTCCTCAAGGCTTTTTCCTCTGCCTGTGGAATCCACAGCCCAGGATGCCACTGCCAGGTTTGGAATCCACTCCCTCCTTTGCTCAAGACATTATTGACATCCCAGTGTCTTTGTGGGGTGGGGGCTGTGTCCCTGCTGCAGATCCCCTGACCTGGGGAGAAGGATCATTCCCTTCTGGCTCAGCACTGGCCCAGCTTTGTAGTTATTTGGGGGCTTTATCTTTTTTTTTTTTTAATAGCAAGAGCAAAGGAAATTCCAAATGTGTGTGGGTACCATCCCATGTCAGTGGGAATCTATTCCCTGTGTCCTGTCCCTCCATCTCTTGTCCCAAGTCCCTCTTCAGCTCTCCTGGAGCCCTTTTAGGCTCTGGAAGGAGCTCCAAGGTCTCCCTGGATCCTTCTTTTCTCCAGCTGAACACCCCCTTCACCTCTGACAAATGGGAGATGTTTGGCTTAGGGCTCAGTCCTTGTCTGGTGCAGTTTCTCAAGGAAGAAGGGAAGCTGGGAAAGGCTCCTTGCACTGTTTGTAAGACCAGGAGCCTTGGTGGGAGTTGAGATGGATTAAAACCAGCACCAAGTTGTGTCATCTCTAAATAGACATCCCAGATAAAGTGGGTAAGAGCAGGGGCTTCTCTGTGCTGGGTTTGGGCAAAGCTGGAATTCCCTGAACAGGTGAGACCACACTCCCAGCCCTCTCTGTTCTACCTTCCCCTTCATCTGGATTTCTGTGACTCATTTTGTGGTGGAGCTGTGAAAAAAAATAGAAAATGGGTAGTTTTGGTGACAGCAGTTTTTCACCTATTATGTGCTGGGATCTGTAGCTGGGATTTCCAATTTCCCTTCTAATCAAAAGGCTTCCTAAACCTTTCACAAGTGCTCTCCTGGGATGACTGCACTCACAGAAATGCAAGTGCTCTGTTTCTCCTGGTGTCAGTCCTTTCAAAGGTACCTGAAAGAGCAGAGCCACCAACCCAGTCCTGCTTTTGTCAGAGCTGCTGGGCCTCAGCATCTCAGGGCTCAGCCCTTTTCCAGTTGCTCCAGCCTGGGATTGAGGATGTGACAATCCTGGGATGTTGTGGTGTGAGAAGTTGGAAGGTCCTGGAGTTTGTTCATTTGCAAGAAATGGTGATTTTAATCTGAGCCTGTGGGACCCTTTTCAGGTCAAGTTGAATTTTGGGGTTTTTGCTGATAATCCCAGAATGGTTTGGACTGGAAGGGACCTTAAACCTCATTTAATTCTTCCCCCTGCCATGGGCAGGGACATCTTCAACTATCCCAGGTTGCTCCAAGTCCCATCCATCCTGGCCTGGGACNTTTGTAAAACCAACTGCAACTGGACAGAATTCCAGGCAGAACTCCCATACTTGAACTCTGGGGGTGCATTCCTGGCTCCTCTCCTCTGACCTCAGGCAATTCTAGAACTCAATTCTTCTCTGCCTCTTTTTTGTGTTTAGATTCGTTTGGATTTGTTATTTCCCTTTCCTTCCATTTCCCCATCCCCTCAATTTAGTGCTTTCCCTCCTCCTTATATGATCATCCATCTCTTTTCTTCCTTTCCCTGATTTTTTCTTGACTAATCACAGCCATTTTCAAGCCTCATAAAAAACCCCCTTGGCTGCCTCTCCCCCCTCCCTTACACTGGCCTCACTTTCCTGCTTTCATCTCCTTTTTTCTCCACCTCAGGTCATATTCCTATAAGCAGGAATGCAAAGATAGAGCTAAATAAAAATGCCTTTTATACCTGAAATACATAAGAAGCCCTAAAACTCACCACTGTGTATTTATACACCTGCAAAAATGGGCTTATTCAGCACTCTGGCAAAGGGGATTGAGACATGTGAGTCTCCAGCTGAGTGTGTTAAGCTCCACAGTGACCACAATTCCAAATATTTTATTTGCAGCGTGTTAAGGTTTGGGGTTTTTTTTCAGCAACTGCTCTGTTGTTATTGCCAGGAAAATGCTGACATATATTTTCTGGAACACATCAGCTGTGATCCAGCCTGGCTTTGCAAGAGCTCAGGCCAATTGTTCCACACAGCACTTTGCTACGTTTGCCTGACATGCTTTAATAAAGATATTTCCATGATTCTGGAGTCAGCCTGAATGCCATTAACTGCTGGCCTTGGGAGGAGGCAGGAATTTAGCTCCTGGTGCCAGGCTCTGCAAGGTTTGGCTCAGCAGCAAATGGAAATTTCAAAGCCCTTGTGCTGGTTGGTGTCACCTGCCCTTGTCCTGCAGATCGACTCTGGCCGTGGATTTGGGTAAGGCAGAGCTGGGGGGGGTGTTTTCTCAGGGATGGGGAAGGAGGGGGTTGGATCTCTTGGCACAGAGGAGAGCTGGCAGTGGATGTAAGGAAATCAGCTCTGTCAGGGGCCCTGTGATATCCCTGTGTTGCCTTGGCAGAGCCCAGAGCCCCTGGATGTGCCGACCTTGCAGCCAGAACACAGTTTCTGTGGTTCTGTGCTTTGCGTGTAAAGAGGAGGAATTTCCAGCAGAACCCAACAAACTGGAGGCTGCAGGAGAGGAAAGGCTGTTCTCCTGTGGGAGAGGTGTCCTCCTGGGCGTTGTGAGGTGTAAAGACAGCCAGAAGTACAGGAGAAGGATGGAGGCCAGCAGAAGTGTGAAGGAGGAGATCACAGATCCCAGGGATGCCCCAGTTTGGGGCAGGAACTGAAGCAGGGGGTGGCAGAGAGTTGTTTGGCTGGTTCTGGATAGATCTGAAGAGCTTCTCAGTTGCTTAAAATAGGCACTGGGAAGGTATCATGTTCCTGAGGAGATAAATGGGGAAGGAATCACAGGTTGGAGTGTGGGGATGGATGGGTGGCCCAGCTGAGCCCAACATTTGGGGCAGTGGGGGAGCTGGAATGGGACAGTCCAGGCTGTGTCTGGACTGAGGGAGGGGGAAGAGGGGCCAGAAGAAGAGGGTGCTGTGCCCAAGTGAAATAAAAAGTCATCTGAAGTGTGAAAGAAAAGTTACTCTGGTTTGATCAAATGTTGGACTCAATGATCTCAGTCTGTATTTGAGTCTGTATTTGTCACTGAGCTCCATCACCCCTCTGCTCACAGCTCTGACCATCTCCGAGGCCTCTGCACTTTTTCCAAGTAATTCTTTGGGAGAAGCAAAGTTGGAATCAAACTCCAGAGCTCTGGATTTCCTTCCTGCAGCTGCCAATCCCAGCTCAGGCTCCAGGCACTCCGGGGAGGGGGTGTGAGGGATCTCCACGTGTCCTGTGGATCCGTGGGAGCTCCTGGGGACGGAGATTTGGTTCGATTGTGTTGGTTTAAGTCAGTGGGAGGTTATTTGAGACGGAAATGAAAGGCTCAGTGAACAGGGAGTGCTTGAAGAGGTGTTAAGAGGGAAGTCCAGGAGTCTGGGCTTTAGGTGCTTTTGTTTTACAAATTGTTGGGGGTTTTTTTTTGCTGCCTTTTCAGCCAGAAGAGTTTTGAGCCGTGCAAGTACAGGGGAGTGGAGAATTCCTGGAGGAGTGAGAGAATCCCACAGGAAGAGAGAGGAGCTGGGAGTCAAAGGAGTTAAGGGTATGAGGAGAGCAGACATTTTTTGGTGAGAGTGGTGAAACAGTGGCACAAGTTGTCCCAGAGGTAGTGGATATCCCATCCCTGGAAGTGTCCTAGGCCAGGTTGGAGCAGCCTGGGATAGTGGAAGGAGTCCTTTAACATCCTTTCCAACCCAACCCATTCCATGATTCTGTGAAAAGCTTTACTTCCTCATGGGACAAGGTTTTTGTGTCATACACTCTCTTTCTCTTCTTGATTACCCAAACATTGGAACTATTTGGAATTTATTTCCCTAGAAAGGAGTATTTATATGGGGGGGGGGTTGGGGGGAATCTAATTTTATAAATAGATGAGTCAAAATTACTGCAGAAAAAGAGATTGGCTGTTCTGAAAGCCAAACTGTCCTAACTGTTAAAAGTGATCATGTCAATGATATCAAAAGCCTGATAGCAGTGAGATAATGAAAGGGAGATTTGATTGCTGTCATTCACATCTGCCCAAATCTTCATTCCAAGGCAGTGGTTACAACTGTGGTTTTCCCCATTTTCCTACGGACACACAGACCCATTTAGGCCAAGGAGGTGCAATAATACCTCACCTGCTGTAATTTCTGTCCAAGTTACCACAAAACATCTGCTTCCAACTCCTGCAATAATTCTGGCTGCTGATTTCTGCATCCTTGGGATCAATACCCTGGGAATAGTGTGAGGCTGGAGAGCTCCACTTGGCTTTAAAAGGTTTGAGGACTGATCTCCACAACCACGTGGCAGAGGCTGAAAGTGGGAGGCTTTGTTGGAGGAGGTGTTAAGACTCAGTGTTGACAACTTTCCCCAGATTTTATGCAGCACAAAAACGGTCCCTTCTTAATGATCCCTTGGATTTATTCATCTTTCCCAGGGTTTTGTCACATGATTAGTGTGACATGTGCCTGTCTTGTGTTCCAAGCAAGTGTTGCTCTTACACTGAGCATCCTTCTCTCTCCCTCATAGTTACCTGCACATCATTCCCCAGTTCTTGAGCATTCCCTGTTTAACATTCCTACCTGGCTGTGTGTGAGTCTCTACAGTTAACATTGTACCTGAGATGTGCTGTGAGATCAGATGGTTTGTAAAAAGGAGGAGAAGAAGTCTCATTTTGTGAAAATGAATCTTGTGAAACCACATCTGTGATTTCAGAGTGTGCAGGAGCACTTTTGGGGAGATGGAGTCAGGGAAATGGCAGAGGAGAGTCTCTCTCTTGGCTCCAGGGCATTAAAACTCATCCCCCGATCCTGGTACCATCTGATGGGTTAAGAGCTGGCACATGATTCCAAGCCCAGGGTGTGACAGAGTTGCACTTGGTTTAATACAGAATTGTTTTGGCAGGGGCTGAACTGATACACTGAGATGGACCCTGAGGGTGGGCAAAGTCCAGCATGCAGTGACAATCCCTGAAGTGGGATATGGAGCCCAAGGGAAGCAGCTCTGAAGGAGAAGGGAGACCCTGGTGCTGTGAACTCTGCACAGGCCCCAGAGTGGTTTTGGCAGAGCAAGGTTTGGCACAGAAGCAGCATCACCTTCCCATGAGAAGCAGCTGAGGGAGCTGGTGGGGCTCAGCCTGGAGAAAAGAAGGCTCAGGGGGCACCTGGAATTCTCTCCAACTCCCTGACAGGACAGGGGAGCCAGGAGGGAGTCAGGCTGTGCTCCCAGGGAACAAGGGACAGGAGGAGAGGAAACAGCCCCAAACTGTGCCAGGGGAGTCTCAGGCTGGACATCAGGAAGAGTGGAAGAGTGATCAGACATTGGAAGGGGCT
>VYZS01095560.1:17828-28516 GCA_013400695.1 Neodrepanis coruscans | reverse complement strand
ACTTTCCACTTACCAGAACTCAGCTGCAGCTTTAGAGGCCAAAGATCAACCTTATATGGAGGCAGGCTAGCAGTCTTCACAATTCCCTTTTGTTTTACAAAAGCTTAACATGAGCAAGTCGACCTTCTGGGGCAAACTGATTTTTACACCATCACCATGCCATTCCCTCTCATTCTGGAAATCTTCTTCTCCCTCTTCTTCCTTCCTTGTATTGTCCAAGCAACCCCACAGAGCCACGTCACAGCTGAAACAGTTTGGATAGGACTTCCCTTTCCTATAAGCTAAAGGGACAGAGTCACTCAAATCCCATCCTACACCCGCTGAGCTGATACACTGCCATTCCTACAAAATAAGGAAGTCAAACTAAGTAAACTAGAGAGGTACCTATCTTTGCTGCTATTTGTATCATGTTAGTGCTAGGAAACAATACACAATGGCATCAGGGTGACTAAGCTTGAGAAAATGAAACTTTGCCCCTTCTATTTTCCAGTAGAATATCCAATACAGTTTGTACTGTACTTAATAAAAACACCACTGGGGAAAATGAGTGCACTACAGTCCACTAGAAAGCTCGCAAGGAAATAGAAGTGGGATAGCCTTAGAAATTTCTTTGTCTTTTCATGGAGTTTTAATCTATTAAATGCATAGCCTTTTTCACAACTAAGTAAACAAGAGCAACTGCACATCCCAATGTCAATGAAAATATACAGTGGTCTTAAATTAAATCAGTGAGGTAGCCTTTAAGGTAAATGTGAATTCTAAGCCATTTCAGGTTTATTTCCAAATCTGGTTTAAATTACTATTAAACTTCCGACCTTCTGCACTGAAATCCATAAATTTTTCTTTTCTATGAGTAAAGTCTCGAATTTGTTTTTCATCCTAATTTTTAACTTCCAAGTAAAGTTTTTCCAAAAAACAAAGAAATGGACAAAAAATTAAATAGCCTCTTTATCACTAGAGTGATAAATTGTGATAAATTGTCATTTTTTTATAGTATAGAAAAAGTAATAAGTGCTTGGTTAATAAAACCCTATAGGACAAGGACTTTTTTATTTTTAAAATACAATTCATAAAGGAAATAGTGAAAAAGAGCACGAGAAACATAACTGCAAGCAGATAAAGCATACTGAAAGATGGATAAACCTGGGTGGGTAAATAAGGCCCTTCTTGAGGGGCAAGTTTCCAGCTTGACTTCTTTTAAAGAAATTACAACTTACAACTCAGTCATTTTGACAATGTGCTCACATCCTGGCCATGTAAAATACATAGCTTTCCTCAAGCCTGGCTGATTTAGACAGCAGGAAGCAAGATATTTGTACAAGAAGAAAAGAGGAATGAAGGGCCAAGAGGCCCCAGAGCAGTAAGAAGAACAGTTGTTCTGGGTGGAGAAGCAGGAATGGGGCAGAGGTAACCTGAAGGCATTCCCAACCCCATTTAACTCCTTCATTTCTCTTTGTTTGGGCCATTTAAACCAAACAGTTCAGCTTTCAATTCATTCCACTTTAAAATCCCTGAACTGAGTCCATATTTGTGTCTGATAGCTCCTGTGAACAGCTATGGGAGCAGTGGGAAGGAAGGCACACAGATATCTCCTGGTGGCTTAGCCTGTCTATGGCCCCCAATACCAACACCACCCACAGACNGATTTTCAGATCAAGGCAAATGGGCACCACAGATATGTGCACACTTTGAAATATCCAGATTTTAATACTAATATTTCACTTTGGCCACTTTGAGGTCTAGGGAGCCATGTATATGTCAATATCCACAAATGTCTAACAGCAACAACATTTAGATTCAACTCCAGTGTTTCAGAACTGATTTTCTGCCCTAATCCAAAGCAGGATTTCTTAATCACAATAAAACATTCTAGTAACACCGTAATTTTGTATGGAGTCCTAACATCTACACTTTGTAGTTGGTATGCATCTGTAGGCATCTAAATACTAGGAGCCATGTTTGCTTGCTCACAGATCCATCCATTCCAAAAAACTCTGAAGTTGCACATTCTTTCCCATTTTTAAGCTGCATGCTAATAGCATAAAGTTAACTAAACAGTTTCCAAGCTATGGCAGAACTGAGCTGCACATGTACTTGAAAAAGCAGACCAATTTACATGCTTGTTTCTGCAAGACCTTTGAAGGAATACTTCTAAGCACACAAATGATACTTGGCATTACACAGGTGCACTGGAATGGAAAGGCATAAGGTGTCCTCTCCCCAAAGCATACTCACATAGTGAGTAACATAAAAATAGCTGAAATCTTAGGAAACCCTTCCCCACCATTTCACTGCCCCTACACAGCAGCAATAGTACTGACCACAGCGAAGGACTTCTTTTTGCTTGTTCAGAGAAGTGGCACCTCTCACATGTTATCATGTCACAGATGGCATGCTGAACCTACCTACTCCACCCACCTTGCTGCCTGTGGAACACTAATCCATTATTTTCCTGAAAGTTCTATAATTTAAACTGGGTTTAAATCTTTATTATTTCTTTTTTCAGTGTTGATTTATTTTCTGCCTGCCTCCATCCAATAGGAGACCAGAAATAGAGCTAGTCCCACTTCACTTTCCACTTACCAGAACTCAGCTGCAGCTTTAGAGGCCAAAGATCAACCTTATATGGAGGCAGGCTAGCAGTCTTCACAATTCCCTTTTGTTTTACAAAAGCTTAACATGAGCAAGTCGACCTTCTGGGGCAAACTGATTTTTACACCATCACCATGCCATTCCCTCTCATTCTGGAAATCTTCTTCTCCCTCTTCTTCCTTCCTTGTATTGTCCAAGCAACCCCACAGAGCCACGTCACAGCTGAAACAGTTTGGATAGGACTTCCCTTTCCTATAAGCTAAAGGGACAGAGTCACTCAAATCCCATCCTACACCCGCTGAGCTGATACACTGCCATTCCTACAAAATAAGGAAGTCAAACTAAGTAAACTAGAGAGGTACCTATCTTTGCTGCTATTTGTATCATGTTAGTGCTAGGAAACAATACACAATGGCATCAGGGTGACTAAGCTTGAGAAAATGAAACTTTGCCCCTTCTATTTTCCAGTAGAATATCCAATACAGTTTGTACTGTACTTAATAAAAACACCACTGGGGAAAATGAGTGCACTACAGTCCACTAGAAAGCTCGCAAGGAAATAGAAGTGGGATAGCCTTAGAAATTTCTTTGTCTTTTCATGGAGTTTTAATCTATTAAATGCATAGCCTTTTTCACAACTAAGTAAACAAGAGCAACTGCACATCCCAATGTCAATGAAAATATACAGTGGTCTTAAATTAAATCAGTGAGGTAGCCTTTAAGGTAAATGTGAATTCTAAGCCATTTCAGGTTTATTTCCAAATCTGGTTTAAATTACTATTAAACTTCCGACCTTCTGCACTGAAATCCATAAATTTTTCTTTTCTATGAGTAAAGTCTCGAATTTGTTTTTCATCCTAATTTTTAACTTCCAAGTAAAGTTTTTCCAAAAAACAAAGAAATGGACAAAAAATTAAATAGCCTCTTTATCACTAGAGTGATAAATTGTGATAAATTGTCATTTTTTTATAGTATAGAAAAAGTAATAAGTGCTTGGTTAATAAAACCCTATAGGACAAGGACTTTTTTATTTTTAAAATACAATTCATAAAGGAAATAGTGAAAAAGAGCACGAGAAACATAACTGCAAGCAGATAAAGCATACTGAAAGATGGATAAACCTGGGTGGGTAAATAAGGCCCTTCTTGAGGGGCAAGTTTCCAGCTTGACTTCTTTTAAAGAAATTACAACTTACAACTCAGTCATTTTGACAATGTGCTCACATCCTGGCCATGTAAAATACATAGCTTTCCTCAAGCCTGGCTGATTTAGACAGCAGGAAGCAAGATATTTGTACAAGAAGAAAAGAGGAATGAAGGGCCAAGAGGCCCCAGAGCAGTAAGAAGAACAGTTGTTCTGGGTGGAGAAGCAGGAATGGGGCAGAGGTAACCTGAAGGCATTCCCAACCCCATTTAACTCCTTCATTTCTCTTTGTTTGGGCCATTTAAACCAAACAGTTCAGCTTTCAATTCATTCCACTTTAAAATCCCTGAACTGAGTCCATATTTGTGTCTGATAGCTCCTGTGAACAGCTATGGGAGCAGTGGGAAGGAAGGCACACAGATATCTCCTGGTGGCTTAGCCTGTCTATGGCCCCCAATACCAACACCACCCACAGACCAGTGAGATGCAACACACTGGCTATGAGAGACAGCTGACAAGAAGGGCTTCTGCTTCTTTCTGGAATTACACTTTTTAAAAATTAGGTTTAAATCCAAGCTAAAATAAAACATTCTCCTTCATCTCCCATTGCAGTTTTCCCATTCATAGAAGTCTTTACCCTTCAAAATCAGCTTTACTATCAACATCAGGAAACTCATGGTAATACTGTATCATTTACCCTCACCCCTTGCTACCAACATCAACAATTTCATGATACTATTTATCCTAACCTCAGGAACTCAGGCCTTTCTCCATTAGCAAAACCCTTCCTGCAAATGTTCAAAGGTGACACCATCTTTTCTATTCCCAACATCTCAGATCACAGTTTTAACTAAAGTCTCCTTAGCTCCAAGAAGAGCAGCTGCTCTTTTACCTATTCACCTCGTAACACCATTGCTAAGAAACGACAGCTACAATTCCACCTCTACATCTGGCAAAGACTTATCCAAAAAAGAAGAAATCATAACTACCCATGTAGAGTAAGACTGTAGCTACTTCTATACAGGAAACAAACATACCACACAAAGTGCTTAAATGTTGACAGAGCATCTAGGCCTATGCACACTAGGACAACTAAGCAGTATTAGTCAAAAAGATTGCTCAAAACTAGTTTCCTTTAAAATTACTTTTAAAGCATTTTAATCAATACTGGATTTTGTAAGTTTTGTTCCAAACTTGGTTCCAAGTTTTGGCCCAAACTGGATCCCTCAAGAAGCACTCAAGATGGACTAAAATTCTGCCATTTATCTACTCAGTTTTAAAGATTAACTCTTACAATCTTAAAGCTACTTGGGTATCATCCTGAACTGTGACATCTGGCTATGAAGCAGCATTTTGGCACTGGCACTGCATACAACATGTCAGGAGAACAGGACAGACTTTCAGAAGCTGTTGGCTGAAAATGACAGAGAAGTTTAGGTGGTCCTGCTGCTTCTAGGCTGCTCACAGCTGATGGAACAAGTCTACCTGCCTCCTCCTGAGGAACACAGCCACCTTAAAGTGGTTGAAGCTGCTGGTTTCATTTAGAAAGCCTGTAAACTAGCAGATTCTTTTCTCCTCCTGCACCTCTCTTCCTCCTTTGGAAACTTCTGTGTTCTTGCAATGTCAGCTGGAGGATGGTCACTCATGCTGCCATCACCTCCTGCCAGCAGTCTGCAGCCATCTCAGCAACTCACTCTAGCATTATAACATGGTTTTAGATTAATAACCCTTGCAATAACCCAGCTGCTTCTGCACGGAATGACAGTGGCCTTTCTGAGCTCTGGTTTGACTCAGGGCACAAGCAGCTCATTAACCATCAGATGATTCAGCACTTGGTGCCTACATTTCTGCTGGCTGGTTTTCATCAGCAGACTACAGCATTGAAGGTGAATCATTTATATGATACCATCAGACACCTGAAGAGGTACATAGGTGTCAACTCCCTCCAGCTCCAAGCCAACTAGTTTTATGTGATACAGACTGCTCCTAAATTCCCCTCTTTATTATGCAGCTTTATAATCACATTCCCCGTGAAAATTCTGACTGTAACAGCCAGCAGCTTTTTTCTCCAGCTCTTTCAAAAAGAAATGGATCAAAAATGAGATCTCAGTTCACAGAGAAAGACTGGTAACAGCTCCTGAGCAGAGGAAAGACTATCTCCACATTTCATGCTCAGAGGAAGATAGCAGGATTTTAGTCCCACCAAAGCCAGGCATGAATGAAATGCTGTCAGATGTGGTCCCTCCCTGCCCCCAACAATCCCTTCCAATTTACTCATGGCCACTAATCTCATTAGAGTTCCTATAATTAAAGCACCATAATATCTGATTGAGAATATAGTATGCTGTTTAAATTAACTCACCCAAAGTATTTTAATATAAGAATTACTGCTCCAAGAGAATTACAAGATTTACAAAATAAAGCATCACTAATAAGCAGAGGATCAAAACAGGAGTATCAAGTTTCTTGCTTTGCATGTAGAAAAAGCAGGCACCAAGTCCCTATAAAACTTTTACAGCCATTTTTAAGAAAAATGAAACAAGTACAGGTACAATTATATCTATCTTCAAATATTTATTAAAGAACAAACTGTACTTTATAGATGTTAGGAAACAGCCAATGTTATTTTGGTCTAGTAAATACTTGCTAAAAAGTGAGGAGTGAGGTTATTGTTCTGAACAGTATTTATCAAGTTTACAGATTAGGGAGATAAGAAAACACAAAAACCTTAGCTTCTTTACCAGTTTGCAACAAGTTAAATATAAAAAGCTAGTTAAACTTTAGGTCTTCTCATGCTCTGAAGTCAAAAGTCTTCCCTTACCTATCTATTTTCCTAGGAATTTCCAAACAAATCTCACCCCACTCCAGACACATAAACAGCCAAAAAAGCAAAACCAGGAGCAAATACTCCCTCTGACTTAGATGTACAAGCAGCCCAGAGAGGTTAGGGAGTCAATCACTCAATTAGCAAACCTGTGTATGCAGTTTCTGAAATAACCTTTCATGTTAAGTGGAGAGAAAGATGGGAGGCGAAGGAGATGTGAATGTAGTATTATTCCAAGAGATTAAGTGTCCTGGTCCTTCCTTCCCTGTCCCCATTTTGTATGCTGGGTGTAAGAGTGCAGAAACCCACAGCTCCCAGCTGTACAGGAAACAGTTCTTCTACACTTCAGACCCCAAACTCACTCAACATACCTAAGAACCCATGGAGACTACCCCGGTCCTGAGAGAACATTGGCCTTTCAAACAATCACACTCTTCAGCCTCATCCATTTTGTGTTCATAATTAAGCATAACAGAGAACAGCTCTGGCCTGCATCGATTTCTGGAGACATAGCTTGCTGGGACTTGACTCAGGCTCTGTGGGACCCACACCAGTTCCTGAGCTGCAAAAGCCACCTCTTCCAACAACCCATCACCATATCATCAATTACACTGAATCCAAGTGAATAAAGTCATAGAATTTTTTTGTGAATGGTAGATAAACTGGTCATAGTCAGACCCTGAAGAGCCCTGGGGGTTCTGTCATTATCAGGTTGAGAGAAAGAATAGCTAAATTGAGGGAGAGGTAAAGTTGTGCAATTTCCGCCCCCCTCCTCCCCGCCCCGAGTCAGGCTCCAGATCAGCCTGGGCACTCCAGGCTCGCCTGTTAGGCTTCTGCTCCAGCCATTAAATCTTTGAAAGAGATTATGCAGCACGGTGCCAGTGATAAGAAAGACTGGAATTGACCTCTAAAGACCTTCAGATGCAACATTCCTAAAACAACTACCCTCATTACCAGCAAGCTGGGAACACAATGAGCAAACCCCACAGCTGGAGTATTTTCATCTGACATTCTTTTTACAAATGCCTAAAACTTCAGTTGATTTTCTGATCTATAATGGGCTCCAAAAGCATTAGCTTTGATGCTCTTATATGTTTGCATAGAAGAAAGCAGACTGCATTAACAGGGTTTTTATTTTGCTACTCATTAAGCTTCATTTCAGAAATCACAATGAAACCATCATGAAGAAAACAGCTTTCTTCAGTGAGAGCACACACGCAGACATTAAAGGCAAAATGAGTTATTTGAAGTGCTATACTTTTGCCAAGGCACTCCACGTTTTCAGCATAAAAGACCACTCCTCCAGAGATATAGAGTCAGCCAGTGTCTTCTCATGGGCACAGAAGGGCACAGATTGCTATTTCTCCAACAAGGAAATCAGGTCTAAACAATGCATACTGCTGCTGGGAATTTTTTCTTGGTTTTCTGTTTGTTTCCAATTTCAGATACATTCTTAAATCAAGCTGATCCAATCCAAAATTAGAATCTGTCAAAACTGTCAAACAGAAACAGCTTTTCAACACTTATTCCTTTTGAACTTCTCATAAATTTTCTTTTTCGCACAAAATGAGATGTCTCAAAGATGAAAGGCAACTTGGTTTCTAATTTATACTGGCTTTTCACTCATCTTTCCCAGAAATTCCTCTAATATAACCGACATGGAGAAGCCTCTCTCTCTCTCTCCTCACAATGACTCACAGGGTCCTTCTACAGCACAAAAGAAAGATACATCAGTTCTTGTTCTTTAGAAATAGTACTTTCTTGTTCTTTTCAAAAAAGGAAGATAGAGGAAGAACACATCGGACTTTAATTCATTACATTTTGTTTCCCTTTTCCCTGAACAAATTTATCAAGCAACTGAAATTCTGCCTGGTCATAACTGCATCTTTAACAACATGCCCATAGAATTCCTCCGTGGATCTCCCTCAACATTAGCATCACTGCCCAGACATCCTCTCCTCTGCTTCTGTATCCCTGATATGGCTATCTTTCAATAGCTGCTGGGATAAGCTTTGCAAATGCTCAGCCATAGGAGCAGCTTCCTTAAGAGGCAATCCCTGCACATGCATCCAACAGCTGGCCAAAGCTAAACCCACTTCACAGGGCATAAACCTGGTTTTCCAGGCCAACCAGCTGTTTCAGTGACCAAGCTCCCCCAGGACTCCAGCCTAAACCAGGCAGAAGAGTTTCTTCGAACGGCTTTAGATACCAGATAAGTAACTTCCATTAGATCACTGTAAGCTGCAGGTGACTGCAGAAGTTATAGAAGATCACCCTGACATCACACCAATAGCAATTTCCAGCTTCAATGCAAATCAATAGTCTGGCCTATGACCTCAGAAGCAAATATGGAAGTGGCACAAATGTGCACTGATAATGTACTCTAAAAACTTACTGACAGTTTCCAGTCCATCACTTATTGACAAATCAAATCATTCTGGGCTCTGTGTGCAGTCTCAAGAAGGCTTATTAAGTGCTCCTCAGCTTCAGTGTTACAGGAGACACACAAAACACACATGTAAAACATAATTGCATCTTCCATCCACCAGCTGCCATGTTAAGTTTGTCCCTGTTATCCAAATATATAAAAAGTGGTTCAAAAAAACCACTAGTGAGTTTACTATTAACCAGAACAAACACCAGCAGCACCAGCAAATGCTACATAAGCTACCAGTGCCCAGAGTGGAGTGTGTATGTCACTTCGTTTAGCACGTGCAATTCCAAGCAGCAAAATGTACTCGTCAGAATAGGCCTGCCAACTATTTATAGGGTGCAGAGGTAGCTGTAGCTGTCCATCCCATCCCTACACATGCACTCCAGAAGGAGCACAGACTGCCCCAGCAGAGTCTCCAAGCTCCAATAAGTATAAAAATTCATTCTACCACCAAACTAGAATGTCTCTACTGGACACATCCCAAAAGTTTCTGTTGAATAAAAGCGCAAAGACATTAAGCGAAGGGTTGAGTTGGTTTTGTTTTTCCCACAACTTCTCATACCCATAACTTCTCCCATTGCTCTTTGGTTTTGGGTATGACTACACTAGCTGAAGAAACAGCACACAAGTGTTCTGTAATGCTAAGCTAGCTACTGAAAACACTAGGGAAGACAGAGCTTTGCTTTCAGGCTGCTGATTTCGGTTGGAAACACCAATTCTGACTGACAAAACAGTGATGAAGACTTACGTAGCCTATACCCGAATTATCTGCCCAGGATGGAAAAGTTGTGTTTTCGATTTTTTTCCTCCAAAGAAGTTCTTGTTTACTGTTGTAACTACAATTATTCACCAAGAGCCACGCCCCCTTCCCCTCAAGACACACACTATCTTGATCTTTTAATCTTTCATAAATGCCCTAAGACTATACGCGATGTATCCGAGAGGACCAGGCCAAGTGGCTGCACCCAAGGCCCCGAACACCCGCACGCTCGAGTGGCAGCACCGGGGCTGCGGACAAAGCCCCGGCCCCCAGCTCCAGGAGCCGCCTCGGAGCTCACGAACGTCTCTCATCCCTCTCCGACCTCCTCTTTAAAGGAAACTGGTGCCAGCCAGGTAACAGCAAAAGTTTGAGAACTCAACGAGAAAATCCTCGTAAAGATGGGAAGAGCCTGAAACCACAGACGTGACCAACCCGACCAGATGAGTAACAATGCGCAGATAAACGCTTCGGGAGCGAGCGGTCATGGAATCTGCAGCTCGCACGCAGGTGGCGGCAGAACGCGCTCCGTACGGGACGGGAAAAGCACCGCACCACCTCTCCACAGTCCTGCGACTTGCTGAGCGCCCCGGGGCATCCCGGCGGGCTGGAGCTGCGGGCGCACAGTTCCCCCCAACACACCTCGGCAGCGCCTGTACCTGGGAGCTGAGGTACCGCCGCAGGCACTCCTCGCACACCGCCTTCTTGCAGCAGGACAGGGGCTTGATAGGCTTCTCCTCCAGGCACACGCGGCAGCTCAGCACCAACAGCGGCCCGAACTCGCCCGCGATCAGCCCGGAGAAGGGCTCGGGCAGCAGGTACAAGTCCACCACCTCGATGCTGCCGCCCGACGACAGCGGGTCGTCGCCCGACACCACCCCGCGTCGCGCCGGGGGCTGCCCCGCGCCCGGGCCGCCGCGAGGGGAGCCGGGGGCCGC